>JAOEGS010016213.1:0-69449 GCA_025447755.1 Corythornis vintsioides
GGGGGGGGGGGGGGGGGGGGGGGGGGGGGGGGTGGGGGGTGGGGGGGGACCCTTGGCCCCCCCGCGGGGGGGGGGGGGGGGGGGGGGGGGGGGGGGGGGGGGGGGGGGGGGGGAAAGGGGGTACGGCCGCCTTTGGCTCTTCCCACCTCCCCCTCTGGAGCACCGACCGGAAAAAATAACCCGTCGGGACCAGCAGCTCTCGTACCCCCTCCCCGCGGCTTCCCCCCACCGGCAGCCCCGGGAGGAAGCGGCGGCACCGGGGCCGGGAGAGCGGCCAGGAAACCGGCGGCGGCATCCGGGCTGGCGCGGCCGCGAGTCCGCCCTCCGCGGCGGGAGGAGCCGGCGGCGGGCAGGGCACGGCCAGGCCGGGGGGACGGCAGCGCCCCGGAGCCTCTCGCCGCTGTCAACACCCTCCCCCCGGTCCCCCCCGAGGTGCCCCGGAGAGCGGGCGGTCCCCCCCGAGATGCTCCGCAGCCTGCCCGCGGTCCAGCTGCCCGGCATCGCCCTGGGGAGGGGGGGAGGAGGTGCCTGACCCCGCCGAGCGCTGGGGCCAAGCTGGGTGAGCATCACCGCGCCCCCTCCAAGCAGATTTGATCCACTAACCTCTCCCACGTGCTTGTTTTCCCCTCCCTTCTCTAAACTTGGGGACAGAAACCCCCTCCCCTCCCCCCCAGGGTCTGCTGCTGGCACCTGTTGTGAGCAGGAGGCAGAGGAGGAACGCCGGGATTCACAGAAACATGGACTGGTGTGGGTTGGAAGGAACTTTTAAAGGTCATGTGGTCCAACCCCTGCAGGAAGCAGGTAAAGGAACCTTAAAGATCCCTTCCAACCCAAAGCAGTCTATGATTCCGTATTTCTGGGGCTGAGTTTCTGGAGCCCTGCCCGTGTTCTGGGCTTAGATCTACAATTTATGACCCCCAGGTTTATCATCAATCTCGCCTCTACCAACAGCCTGACTGTCACGTTGGCTCATCTCTTATCAGAGCTCACAAGGATATTTCCTCCGGAATGCTGCCAAGTCCCATATTTCAAGCATCCGGGGAATAAGCAACAATCATAACAATTAATTCTTCAGTAGCAATTCCCCTCCAAGAACCATGAGTGGTTTTATAAATGTTAATCAAATGATCTTTACAGTACTGCTGGGAAATAGTTGAAGGGCATTCCTGTCTCCCTAATTTGCAGATGGGAAAACTGAGGCACAGCATTCCTGTAAGAGTATCATTTATCCAAAGAAACTCAAGTTTTATTACGGTGGGTTTGGTTGTTTTGTTATTTTCAAGCATTTGAAGTGGATTTGGTTTATTGTTTGAGGTGTCTGCCACAAAGAGGGTGAGACTCCTGCTGCTGGAAATCAGGTGATTCAGCTGACAGCCCTGGCCTGGGCACAGCTTCCAGAAAACATTCTATCCTTAATGAATTAACTGATGATTCCAGACTTGCTGCTTAGCTCTTCCTGAAAGCCAGACGGGTGCTAATGTGAGTGAGGCTGCACACAGCCTGGCACGCAGGACCATGGATCATCCTGTGGCTGATTCACAGATCCTCAGCTCAAGAGACACTCCACCTACACTCCACAGACCGTGTGCATCAGCAGCCTCACTGCCCAACTCTTCCTCTACACAAATGTCCTGGGGGTTATTGGATGGTTCAGCATCTCCTTGGGATCTTTGGCAGGAGCTGGAAGGTCTTTTGTCTGTGTCTTGAGGACTGAGGAGGCAGCCTGTGGGATGAGGGATTTGAGTCTCAGTTTTGCCTCTATTCAGCACATTCTTTTTTTATTTATTTTTTTTTTTCTCCTGCTCTCATTAATTACTTCCTCATGTGCTGGTTCCTGCCTGAGAAACTGTGAATTTCTGAGGTTTGGACAGAGAGGACTCTGGAAAAGGTTAAAATCCTGAATTAAGGAATGTCCATCTGAGAAGGATTTGATTGACAAAGTTTGTGCAATCTACCTCTTTATTCTTCTACACCGTCATAAACTCAGTTATAGCTTTAGCTCCATATTTCTGCACCAGATCCAGGGCCAGATGAATAGCACAGCCCCAGCAAAGAGTCAGAGGCTTTGCTTCTTGCTCATGCTTTGCCAGTATTTGTTACGTAGCCTGCCAGTGAAATCCCAGTAAACTGAGAGCTGATCCCACTTCCCCTGCAGTCAGTGATAAAATCTTCCACTTTGGTCCTGTTCTTCCACAGCAAAAAAAATAAGGGCCCACATCCTTTCCCCACAGGGATGGGAAAATAACAGCAATGAGATTGAACTTCCTTATTCTAGTTAACATTCCCCCATCACTGGAGTCTCTGTTTTAAGACCCATGGCACAAACCCCTGTCTTCAGAGAATTCATTTTTACTGTACCTAATTTGCATTTAACATTTATTCTGACTAGATCTTTATGCTCATCTGTCTGGCATAGATCAGAAATTCTCTTTGCCAAAGATTTCTATGCACCAGATAAGAAGGGTACATCTTGATGCCTAGTTTGGCTATTTACCTGCTATTCACTTCTGCACTTTTCTCTTTTAACCATCCATTTTTACTGCAAAGGAGTTGTCACATCAGCCAGCTCAGAGGGTATTTCCTTGAGCAAATGACTACAACATCCCCTGTCTCTAGAGGTCTAAAGACACCAGGCTCTGAGCACTTTCAGGAAGATACAGAGGAGGAGAGAAGCACCCTGAGCTAAACGAATTGACCATAGGTGACAGCTCTCTTCAAATCCAACTCAAAATGCTTTGTGCCTTAGGGATTATCTGATCATCTCCTTTTGCTTCCCCTAATCCAATGGGTGATCACATCTGATGATAGCTTTAAAATAATAATCTGAACAAAACAAGCAATTCCCATGGGAAAGCTCAGACTGTATGTACTTGTAAAGAAAATGACACTTTTTCCCCTGCAGAGCAAGCAACGAGTATTAACCATCTGTGCAAATATTGCAGTCCTGGAAAGCTCCATCCTTTTAATCAGAGCTTTGGATTTCATAGCAGGCATTTAATCGGCTGTGGGAGTATTTTCAGCCAGGTTATGTAAATGCTGTCAAGAAACCAAGTGTCTGAAAAAGATGCATGTAAGGAATGTGCTGGTAGGAGACAGAGGAGAGGCTTCAGCATTTAAGGGCTGCAGTTTCACAACAGGTATTTAAAAAAACCTACTGATCAAATTGGCAACATCCACACCCCACTTTAACTGGAAGCAGGACACTGTAGCCCTACAGCCTGTACTGGTCCTGAAAGTGCCTTTCTAAGGAGACCCACCCTAGGAATCCAGTGCATAAATGTTGGAGGGTATAGGCTGAGCAGGAGAGGAGTTTGAGGGAGGCAGGACTCTAGTGCATGAGAAATGACAGGCACAAATGCTTAAAAAGTGCTTTCTCAAGCAGGCATCTGTGCATGTGCGTGCAAGATCTCACAGTGTCTGCATGTTTTGGAGGTGCCTGCCCTACCACACACACATTCACAATCAGTTTCTTGCTGGAGTGAAAGTGCCCTAAATTAAACAATTCCTAGGGGCAGCTCTCATCACAGTCTCTCCAAGGTTAAGGGGTGGGAAAGCTGAAACATTCCTTCCTTCCCATAACAAGAAGTGACAGCTTCTAATTAGGATCCATTAGAGGGTGCACCAGGGAACTGATGGGACCATTTTTCAGAATGCATTGTTGAAATTATTTTCTCTCTTAGGATGGCATGTTGCCTCAGCTCCCTTGGTGATCTTCCCCAAGCCTGTGTATGAACTTGGAGTCATCTCACTGCTGTGCTGTGCCTAAAAGTGAGCAGATGAGACCTCGAGAAGTCTCGATGCTCTCACAGCCTTGTCAGACCCTAGGGACAAGTGCTGAGCAAACTGGGCATGGCCACAATAGAAGATAATGAGCATAAACCTTGGCTTTTTGAGGTACAAGGTGCTAAGGTCAAACTCATCATCTGGAAGAGTATGCCATAGAAACTGGAGCTTGAGATCTGTGCTTACATCCACACTGATAACTGTTCTGAACTCCTCTGTCATTTGGCTTCCTTCTTAATCAAGAGCAATGAGACCTGGTTTCAAAGGGACAAAGCAAAACAAGCAGGGGCAAAGAGCATATTCTCCATAGGAAAAGCACCACGGTACAATTAGAGCCCTGTGACTCCACTGCCTGTTTGTTTTCAGTCTCTGCCACACACACAAAGCCATTTAAAAGGAAGCTGGTGCCCTTTAAATCTGCACAAAGTCTTTACTGCCTTACCAAGGTACAGACAAGGTTTTTATTAGAGCCAGGGAACATTCCAATTCCCAAAGGTAATAAAAATGCAGTTTGCCAGACAACAATAGCAAAGCAGCAAAGGGATTTTGGGTTTGTTTAGGTGCTGCTAAACTTGCAGCTACTGCCTCTCTCAGTGGGGTTCCAGCATCAGCCCCCCTTCCCCCCTAAAGGACAAAGACACCTTGTATTCCTAAACTCTCCCAGGGCTGCTGTCTCTGGCCCAAGGCTCCACAGCTTCATGCCTTTGGGACTCAGCTAAGGGTGTAACTACCATGAGCCCAGGGCTTGGGAGCTCCCACTCATGACCTGAAGGACTTGGGGATGCCAACTCCTTGCTCTGCTCAGCCTTGGTGGGAGAGGAGGGGGGACTCGTGTTGAGGCAGCCCAGTGCTCACATAAACAGGTGATGGTGAGAGAAGAAGTCAGCAGCATGGAGCTAACCCAGCACACTCAGCAGCAGATCCACATTCAGACCTCCAGATCCTCCTCCAGGATTCTCCACTGCATCATGCAGCATCTTGGGATGACACAGAGATGTGAATACTTCTACTTCATGATGTCACTCCAGTGTTTTTCCAAGGGAAGCTTTATGACTGTACAAACATTCTCTTGGAATCACCCAGCCTCATCAGTTGCACACAGGGCTTTTTTGGTTTACTTTAGGTTTGTTTTTATGCTATCCAGATGTCCATGATACATTTTGAGCATCAAGTTGGAAAGATCACTTATGAGAAACTTAAGCTGGCGTCCCCTGCATGTTGGGTGTCAGCCAGAGAGATTTCAGTCTGGTTTTTAATACCCTGATAAGCCAAGAGTTTGAGTCATCTCTGCTTTGCCTTTGTCTCTTAACTGTGGCCATCAGCAGATAGGATACACATTTAGGGTGAGATTTTCCAAATTGCTTCATCAGTGTTGATTTTAAATAGAGCAGAATTTCCTAAATCATGGTGGGTTTGTTGTTTGGGTTTGGTTTTTTTTTAAATTTCATTCAGTGTCCAACTTGTCCTGCAAAGAGATAATGTGAACATTGTCTAAATGTTTTTGCCAGAGAGATGCTCTGTTGATTCTGAGATCCACATCTGTTTGCAGAGCAGTGATAAGAGGCTTTGCTCTGCCCCTCAAACTGACTATCTGGGTGATTGTCTTCAGCAGCCTCCATCCTTTGGCATGGAATGGATACATTTAACAGTAAGAATTCAATAGGGAGAACAACATGGAGCTATAAAAATGGAAATCAGCTCCTGTTCTATATTAACCTGTCAAAAATTCTCTCAATGGCCAACAATCAGGTTGACACTAAGCTAATTATGGCAAGACCTCTAAATTGTTACCTGCCTGTATTTCCAGCTTTACATGTCTGACCAGCCCTCAAGTCTTGAAGTACCATTGTTCATTTTCCTCCCTGCACACATACCAGAGACCACATTTGGAGATAAAATCTGCAGAAGTGCCTATTCCTCTCCCAGATCCTGTGGCTGTACACAGAGGCAGCCAGTTTGGCATGCAGGCACTGAGCTCTCACACGAAAAATGTGTGTTCTAGCCAGTGCTGCTGCAAACTCAACCTCAAGGAGCACTTACAGTCACATCGACTCTGTTTCTTACATAAGGCTAAGTAACAAGCCTCATGGAAAGTGACTCTCCTGGCCTTGTTTTATATGATTTAGACAAGAAAAAAAAGCACCCCTTTAGGGTAAACTAATTCAAGCCCCTCTTCTCCAGATGATGAGTGAACGTTGATGGTTAGTGCTCAGTGCACTGTCAAATACCCTGAGGAGCACAGCACGGGGCAATTATGCTGATACTCAAGCTTTTCATCTCTGAAACTCTGCCAGTTACCTCTTTCCCTGCTCCCTGCCTGCTCTTCAGTTATCATTGGCATGTCCTCCAATTCAGCACAAAGGCACACTGCAGTATCTCCCATTCCTTGCTGCAGTTTTCTCCCACCAGACTTTCCATCAGGCACTAGAAAAGGAAAGAGTAATACCTGTGAGGGGAGGGCAACCACTGAATCTCTTTCTCTGGACACCACCTGCTCCACAAGGACAGCTGGGAACAAAGAATGGACTCTTTGGATAGGGGAAAGAGGGAACTGGCAAATGTCCAGCATCCCAGAATCACACAGAATCACAGAATTAAGATGCCTCCTTCCTTAAACAGCCTAGAAAATTCAGGTGGTCCTACAGCAAAGATGTGATGTCTCTTCTGGTGAAGCTCCCAGTGTCTGCAGTGACACTAAAGTTTCATTACCTGGGTTTTCAGCTGCTGCCTGAGCCAGCTGAAATGTTTGCAAAGGCCTCTAAACCTGGACTTGCAAGAGGCTCCCAACCTCAGCTAAGGACAGGAAGGGTGGGGCTGCTTTGTGCATGTTTACTTTTAAAAATTAACACCATAAGAAAGGGTCTGGCCCCATTTACAGCAAGAGAACTCTTTGTGTGTGCAACATACTAAGTCCAGCCAGGGACATATAAGGACCTAATTCCTCCTTGATATAGTGCCAAGCATTCATTTACAGCCACACTGAACTCAGCCTCAGGTACATGAGTAAGTTGCTTAAATAATTGCAGCAGAAAAAAAAAAAAAAAAAAAAAAGAGAGAAGGATTAGTTATTAGTTTCCTGGTCTACTCTGTGGCTAGGACCAGATTCATCACTGGTGTAATCCCACTGATTTCACTGCAGTCACACTTGGGATCACTTTGAGATGTTGAAGGCTACATTAATGCAGCAGGATGCTGTGCTCGCAGGCTTTCCCGAGCATTAGCATTCTGCTGTGGTAGAAATTCATCCCATAATACAGTGCTGAGAATTTTTAAATCATAAAGAAGCCAAGATGCCTGCTGCCACCCTTGCTAGCTAATTACAGCAGCACAGGCTGCCTTCCCATGCAGAATTCCTCCTGCTGTATTCAGCCAACACAATAAATAAAGCATATTGAAGAGGGAAGGCTGAGAAGACATTTCTAATTCTGAAATTCTCTAGCCTTAGAGTTAGAAATAGATGAAATAATTGAATGGCAATTTGCCTGTTGGGTTTGGGTTGGGTTGTTTTTTTTCATACAGCTTTTCATCCTGCCTCTAGAAGTGCTTTGGCAGCAGTGGGTGGGAAAGAGGGCAGGGGAAGAACTCAATATTTAGCAATTCATTAAGTTTCCCTATTAGAGTCTTTCACTCAGCTCTGGGTTCATCCTAGAACTCCACCAGTCTTCCATCAGGCACTGTGTGGACACTTAGCTGCTGTGTTTCTGGTGGGGTGCAGTGACCCAGAGTGCTCCTCCCCAGCAGCGTGGTGGGACTGGATCCTGAGGGGGTAAGAGGGTAGATCCCCCTCACCTCATTTCACAGATGAAACTGAGACAGAGGCTGCTTCTTACAGGACTCCAGGGAGCTGGATGAGATTCAGAAGCAGAGAACAGTGCTGCTCTGGACAGCACTGGCAGCAGGATCACACAGCTGCAGCCCCCAGGCTGAGTACAGACACCATGGTATTTATTTGCTGCTCGCCTCCTTGGTGGCAGGATCCATTCAGCAGCTGCCTTGCAGAAATTTGTGAGCAAGTGTTTTAAAGTTCCCCTTGAGACTTCAAACTGATGTATGAAGATCCAAACTGTCTCTAGTACTTCTTATCACTCTGCTTGGGCTGCAAAAAGCAAGATGTCAAAGGATTGTCACCTAAGGGACTCAGCAGACTGTGAACACTCGTGAAATGGCTCTGAGGAAAAGCTCAACTGAATTCATCAGCAACCAGATTTACACCACTGTAGGTGACAGAGCTGGACCCAACACTTTGCCTATCATTTATCAGTGATGTTATTTGCTTTTATGTTTATTGGATGCAGATGGTGTCCCCAGACAGACACAGGCCTTTTAACTTAGACATCTGTCATGTAACAGTCACAGTAGCTTTGCCACAACTCCTGCCTTAATTTCCATCTCCTGTTGTTCAGACCAGCTCCTGAAAGGAGACATCAGGAAACAGTTCAGTTGTTAGAATATAAAGGATTCAAACCCTAAGGTTTGCATTAACTTGAAGGCATTTTTTTTTTTCCAGTAAGAAATGGGGATTAAAAAACCAAGATGGTTGTTTTTCAATGCTAAAAATTGTTGGAAAGGAATAAAGAGGAACTCCTTTGGGGTTAGATTCTATTAGGCTGTAGTTCTATTTGTTTCAGAGGAGAGACCTAGATGTGGAACTGAACTTCTTTAAAGTTAATTCCCCAAGCTGGGCATTGGATGTAGGTCACTTTCTGGTTTGTTCTGAGACTCAGCTGTGCTAGAAATACTGTTCAGTTGTCTCTAAAAAGTGGAAGCCACATATTTCCTTTCTGTTCTATCCAGGTCATTGCCTCTGAAGGCAGTGCCACAAGGTGTAATCAGAACATCAGAGCACCACTACGAGCGAGCCCAGGAAAGCTGCTACTTAAGGCTTTGCTTTTAAGGAGAGAATTCTGTGAACCAGTCTTTCCACACACACATTCCTGTATTAAACACTCAAAGGAGGCACTGCAGGATGTAGCTGTTGAGGAAAATACCCTTCTATATGTGACCTGAAGACACACCAATATTTTTTTTCCACGTACTGTTGATTCACCTTCACAGAGCATCCCTGTATTTCTGCTGCTGGTGTTGCCATCACACGTGCCTTCCAGGGCCCAAGGTGATGTGATTAAGATGCAAAATGTCAAGGAGACTTCTTTTGTACAAAAAAGGTTGGTTATTAAGGCTAAATCCATATAGCTTGGCTGACCCTGAAGTGGCCTTACACATCTAATAGAGAAGGTGTGGAGAGCAGAAGCCTGCAGAAATAGTGAATATTTCTGTGTAACAGTGGCATCCAGTGGGCAAAGAAAGATTCCTGGGAAAAACAGGATAGGGCCATGTAAGAGCAGAGGTTTCTCTCCCACATCCAGAGCTATGCAGCTCTGGGTTGTCCCTGGGCAATACATGTCTGGGCTCTACAAACCAGGCTGGCTCAATTGTTTTCATAAATGTTTCCCCAGTAGAAGGGATTCATTGGAGCTCAAGCTTGTTTACACCCCAGAGAGGTTTCCCTTTTGCAGTATCTTTGGTGTCAAGCACAACCAAAATACTGGTGGTAACAGACAAACAAAGGCAAAGTTTCATCAAAATAATCACTATCAAGTGTTGTTATTGGCCCAGGACTGAGCTGCTGGTGCTGTATGACTTATGTTTGCCTGAGAAGGTGACTTCACACAGTCTAACACAGTTTGCCAACTCTGCTGTTGTTTTGTTTTTTCAAAGAAAGATTAGCTGGGAAAAAACCAGCCTGAGATAAATTGGAGTCTGGCAATGAAGGTTCACATGTTTCCCACAAGCACTGTCAAAAGTAAACCCCAAGTTACCTTGATATTTAAGGAGAGAGCACAAAACAAGCTACTCTATATGTAAATGGATCTTTTCAGGCAATTATGTGGGTTGTGCTTGCCTGTGATGTGTTTCTGTGCTCACACCAACATATAAATCTGCCTGGAAAAAGGCAGGGGAGGGAGCACCAGGGCAGGCTCAGATCCCCTGACACATTCCCAAACAGTTAACAGTCCTCATTCTCCATCTTCTGGCCAAAGGGTAAAATGCACTGCAGTTCTGCTCAAAACAGATTAAAGTCACTCATTTCACATTCCCATTTTCACAATCACCCCAAGGTGTGTTTGAGTGATCTGGCCAACATCCCTTTGATGCAACAGAGGCCAAGGACAGCGAGTCCCCCTGTTTGGCTCTTCTCAAACAGCAGTGACAAGCTTGTTTTTGAACAGGTCCTTTGTGCCCCGTAGGCATAAAAGTCACAGCAAGTGCTGTGACACTGTCTCAGGATGTTGCTCTCTTCAGTTTTCATAAGCCCTCGGCAAATCTGCTGCCTGGTGTCTTTCTTCCTTTGGAGTTTCAGGACTCTGGACAGTATTCCTGATGGGCTAGTTGGAAAAGGAATGGCACATGATTTTTCTTTATGATCTTGCTGCCACATTCCTGTTGTGAGTGCAGGATCTTGTGCTGGTAAGTTCTATGCTGTGGTCTTACCATGCAGCGGGTTTGGCATGAACATGTTAACTCATTTTACTGAACACCCTTCTTTGCTATCAATGCAGGCCACTCTTTAACCCTTGCTCCACTATGCCAGGCTCTATTAGCAAAGACTAAATGTAAACCAAAATTGCAATCAGTCAGCTTCAACAGAGCCATGCTTGACATGCCACTGAGCAACAGCACGGGACAGGCAACCTTAAATCGAGTGCATAGAGGGTGTCCTGAGCTCAGCAGGGGTAGAGTCAGTAGAGTGTGACCTACCCCAGACAGAAGAGATCCACATGAGCAGCATCAGTATCACCAGCAGAGACTATACAAGCTCCTAAGTTGCCTCTGGCACTTTGAAGGGAAATTATACAAGTTGTGATCCCTTATGCTTTTAGATTCACACACTGCTGCATGGTGGCACTGAAGCCACCCATGATCCCATGCAGGCAGCATCTGAGCTGTGATCTGGTCTGCTAGAAGCTTTCAGAGCCCTCCTGCCTACCTGCCGAACACACGCAGAGCACCTTGCAAGGAGTTACACTGGATCCCCCAATCTCCCTTACAGAGCACTAAAGACCCCCCAAAATTCACACACTCAAACGTTTAAAAAAGACCATCCTGGCGAGTATCCCACAACCGTCCACCGTCGGTCATTCCCACGGGTTTCAACGGCCACTTGGCCTGCGCAGATAAAACACTAAACGACCCCATTTATTATTCCCGACACCACGAAGGCATCGGACGAAGGAGAAACAAGGAGCGGTGTGACCCGCCGCCCCGTCCCGAGCAGCAGCCGAGGCAGGAGCGGCTGCACCGGGCGAGCAGAATCCGAAACGCGAAGCGGAGCCTCCGCAGCCCACCCCGGGCTTCGCCCCGGAGCCCCCCACGCCGGGACCGCCACCGGGGCCTGGGCCGCGCCGCGGGGTCTCCCCGCAGCCTCCCGGGACTTGTAGTCGCCGGCGCCCCGCGGGCGGTGAGCAGGGCGGGCCGGGGACTACCTCTCCCAGCATGCCCCGGCGGCTGTCAGCGGCTGCGAGAGGCCTGGGCGGGGCGGGCGGGCGGCCCCGGGGGGGAGCGGGGTCGAGCGGCGCCGCTGCAGCACCCGCGGGGCGGCCGGGCACTGCCCGGCTCCTCGGCCGCTTCCCCGGGGGTAAGAGGAGGCGCCTTGCGGAGGAGCGAAGGGCGAAGCGCGAAGCGCGGCCGCGGGCGGGGCGGCTTCGGCGCGGTGCCGTTGCCGCGGGTGCGAGGCCACCCCGCGGCCCGGGCGTTGCGGGAGCCCCCGGAGGGCACCCGGGGTTGTGTGGGGGGGGTTGCTGTGGGTGTCGCTGCCGAGCAGCGTCCGGGGCGGCCGGTTCCCGCCGGGGAGCCGTGGGCGGGAGGAGGGAGGACGGCGGCGGTGGGGAGGTGCCTGCACCGGGGCCGGGGGGAGGGCTGCGGCCGGGCTTGGGGCCGCCGGCGTCGCCGCCGTTGCGGGGTCCGGTGCCGGAGCCGTGTTTCGTACGGCGGAGGTGTGGGCTTGGGAAGGAGCCGGTGGCCGCCGGCTGCGGCGGAGGAGGGAACCTACCTGAGCTGCTTCTCGTGTTTTCTCGCCGGGCCGCTGTGGCAGGTCTGCTGCTGGGACTCCGCTGAGAATGAGCGAGGGAAGGAAGCGCGCACAGCCCTTGGCTAAGGACGGCGGCTTTCTGAAGGGTTCTCAGAATTTTCTTCTCTCTCGGTTCCGTCAGGTATGTGCCTGTTTTTTTCTCTCTTTCTTCCTTAGGCTAAACTGGGAACAGGTCTCCCTTAGGTGGCCAGTTTTCTTTCTGCCACGATTAGCCAGGGTTGAGGCTGTAGTGAGGCACATCTGCTTGCTCCTGCTCCATTTTTGTCTAATTTCTGCTGGATGGCGAGTGCTGGCTGCTCTGTAAACACCCATCCTGCTTTCCTGTTCCAAAACAGGTACTGCAGGTAAGTCTTTACTCACTGAGAGCTGCTGAAACGCTGGCAGCAATTCCTGCTGGGCATTTTGTATCAGTGGAGCATGTGCCATATGCTGAATATAACTCAGAACTGAAGCACATGTGGCTTTTTTCTTTCCTGTGTTTCTATGATATTTGCAGCCTTCCCGAACTGAGAGAGAGTCATGAAAACAAGGGCCAAATTTAAACCTAGAGAAGATGGTGCAGCTGCTTTGGAAGCTCCACATATGTTTGTTCTGATTTCCCCTCAAACATTCAAGTGCAGAACTTCTTTTCTGAATGTAACGTTCTAATTTCTGCCTCACTTAGAAGCAAGTGAGCTCTGGCTCACCTTCATGGAGGACACTTCAGCTTGGCTTTACTACTCAACCTCCTCTCTTTTTGGCCAAGAGCCTCATTACATCCTCTGCACTCCTCTGTTGCTATAGGAGGAGTTTATTTGGCTCAAATAGGATACCCTTCTTATTTCTCCTCTGTTTAACATCTCCTTGATTTCCTAAAATTACCTATGAAGAACAATGCAGTTGTTCATCCTTCCAGGTCCTTCCTCTTTGATTACCTGTTGAATTTTTTCATCTGTGGTTTCAGGTCATAGATGAAGAATTGCCAGGGGATGCAGTTGCTGTAAATAACCCAGGTTGCCCATGTTGCTGTGGTTGGAATGATGTGGTGTGTTGTGTTGATAATGGAAGTCAGGAGAAAGCCTCAGCAGAACCAGAGGAGTTCTTGCTTTGCTTTGAGCTTTGCTTTCTGCTCTGAGTTAAAGGAGTTCAGGGTTTTTGTCTGGAGCAGGTAACTTCCAGATGATGGTTATCTTCAAGAAGTTCAATACCTTATGCCTGTCATCTTGTCTGGTTTGTGGTGTAAGGAGATGAGTTCATTTAGGACTGGCAAGTACAAGCCTGCAATATATTGTTATCTAGTTGTCATTTAACAGCAACACCACTGGTCCTGTGTTCTTGAATAATTACTCTCTTCAGGCTTCAAGAAGGTGAATATGTTTCCCATCCCTTTCTCTTTGCCCAGCCTACCTCTCTGAGTCACAGGCATGGGATGAATCTTCATGATGGTTTGATATTTGGGTTGGCTTCATTCTCTGCTTGTTAGGAGATTGCTGTCTAGTTTCATATGTGTTGACATTTATTTTGAACGCATGTTTTGAGCTCTGTGACTGAACATCTTGTGTAAAATCAGTGGATAAAAAATCTATTGTTTTCCTGCTTTGGTCTGCTGCTGCTCCAAGGCTGGTGTCTGGGAGAACTGGGAGTCCCTGCAGAGCCTCTTGCCACTTACACCATGACAGAGTTGTGAGAATGGTGGGATTATTGCAAGTATGGTGGTTGCATTTGTCTCCTTCCCCTTTTACTTGGAAAAAGGGGGCTGCTCATGGCTTTCTGAGCTACCTTGATCAACAGGTGTGTGGCTGCCTGACCACCATGTGCTGCTCAGAGCTGTGGCAGTTGTCTCTGGAACAAGCTCATCTCTGGCCTCGCACTCGTGGGGCGTCGGTATTGGTTGCTCGCAGAGAGTCTTGGTTGCCTGTGGTTTCACTGAAGTTGAAGGCTTTCTCCAACTTGATAATTAAGCTCTCCTAGGTCATGGTGCCCCTTCCTGCCTGTTCCAATCAAATCTGATTGCCTTGCTCATCATCCCTGATACAGAACTGCTCCTGGGCTCTGGCAGAATTCAGGCTTGTGCTGAATGTGACTGTACTGCTCTCGACAGTACTGATCGTGCCCTTTCTTCTGAGTTGCTGTTTTCCCAGGGATCTAGGAATAAAATGCAAAGTCCTGTGAGCAAACTACTCGAGTCTCAGTTGTTTTTCAAAGATTCTGATTCATGGTTTATCAAGGGCATTTATGAAGGGGTGTTGTAATGCAGTGTGCTCAGGAGACTGAGATAACTATCAGTGCACTCTCACTAGAAGCTCTGACTGTAGAGACATCATTGGATACACTTCCCTCCTTAAGCAGAGAGGGAGAAAGCCAAGTCTCCTATTTCTTGGGAAACTTTAAATATTCCTGCTCACTCTGCACTGGGAGCTGTAGTGGTGTTTGAGACATCTGAGCCTACAGAACAAGTCTTCTAGCTTTCAGACTGTAAGGGGAACATGGCATCAGTGATGTGTGTGCTAGCAGGACAGTGAATGGCTTCATCTTAGACCTCGATCCCCATGCCTTGATGTGACCCCAAGGATGCCTGTTGGACTATGGGTTCATCCTTCCTGTTTTTGGAGAACAGAACTTGGAGGTAGGATATGTGTGTTGTACCTGGCTCTGTCAGCACCCCTGTATGTCTTCATTTCCCATCTGTGAAGTGTTCTTGTGATCTTTAAAGCACTCAGCTCTCCCGAGCTGAAAGGTAACATCTGCACTTGTACAATGTACCAACTTGTAAGTGAATTGGTGTACGTGCTGACCCTCCAACTGCCTTTAAGTACCAGGGAGGAGAGCAACTGCAAAGGACTCCTTCTGCTCCTACGCAGCTGATGTCTCTCTAGCCAAAGGCATGTCAAGATAGATTAGACTTAAACCTTTTGATTTGCTTTCAGAGCACAGGAAGGTCAAGTTCCAGGCTGAGAACTGACAGGAGTGCAATGCTGACCGTTCTGATTGCCTGAAGGGGAATGAGAAAGTTGGTAGGATGAGCTACCAAGACTCTTCAGAGATCCAGCAGGTTTTATGCTCCAGCTTGTTCTACACCAGAGGCTGAAGTAGCTAATTTTCCTTTTGTAATGTTGGAGGAAGTTGTGTTCCTAACCCAGATGATTTGTAATCCTATTGTATCCCTGCTGCTGAGGGGTCCAGAGCCTAAATACTTATGAACAGCCATCATGCAGAACCTCAGTGCTGTGTCTTCTCCACCCTGCTGTCCAACCACATGTTTACCAGCAGGACCTCAGGGGTAATTTCTCTTGATTCTTTTTTTTTAACTTCTGCAGTAACATTAGTCTGATTTTGAATGACTTCTAAGGAAACTTACTGCCTTTCTGGACAGACAAGGCAATTGTGTAAATCAACTGGAGGATTATGAACTTTAAAGTGATTTAACCCAGATTGTCATGGTAAATAGGAATTGATAGTTGGTGTGAGACAGATGCAAACCTGAGCTTTGCTTATGGCTCAGCACCATCAGCTCTGGGCCAGATGGTCTCAGCTTTGAGAAATTTTGACTTCATTAAACTTTTTAATGTTGTGCCTATTGTCAGTGTTCTGACAGGTCACAAGAAGACCTGCTAGCCTGTGCAAGGGCTGCCAGGTGGTTGTTTTTACTGTAATGCAGTGTAAATTTAACTCTGAAATCTACTATTGAGGAAAAAGTGGATTCTCATCAGCTCCAACTACTGAGCTTTTCAAGGCTTGAGGCAGCAATCTGCAAACTGTCAGGTCCAATTAAAGCAAATGGCTGGAGCTGTTTTTCTCCCTCCTGGAGAGAACACAGTTCATGAAAAGCCAGAAGGAAATTTTATCGGGCTCATGAGCAATTATCTTGTGGGATGTAATAAGAGAGATCCACTAGATGCCCAGTGTGAACTTTCACTTATAATCACTCTTAATTCTCCAGTGGGCAGATGAGCACTGATCTCACCAATTTAAAGCCTGAAGTTTTTGCATTCCATAGAGGGAACTTGTGCTTTTGTGGGCTCTGACTGATGCTGACTTGTGAATCTGAATTTTAAACATCCCAGTGTTATTATTATGAAGATATTCCACCTTTCCATGTGTTGTGGGTTCATCCTGGTAGGCAGGTAAGCACCACACAGCTGCTCACTCACTTCCACCCCAGTGGGATAGGGAATAGAACTGGAAGGGTAGCATTAGGAAAGCAGGTATAGTGGTTGCTTGGGATGGCAAACACTATTATTTCAAACATCCCCTTTTCCTGTTTCCTTCCCACAGCTTTTATTGCTGAGCAGGATGTCACATCAACTATCTCTGTGGTCAGTTGGGTCAGCTGCCCTGGCTGTATTTCCTCACAAATTCTTGTGCACCTCCAGCCTGCTCACTGGTGAGGTGGTGTGAGAAACAGAAAAAGCTTTGACATGGCCTAAGTGCTGTTCAGCAACAGCTAAAACATCAGGGTGTTATCAACACTGGCTCGGTCACACATCCCAAACAGCACCCTGCAAGCTACCATGAAGATAATTCACTCTATCCCAGCCAAAACCAGTATACTGTCGTGTACCACAGCTCCTGCTGTTGGAAGCCCATGACAGCTGTTTATTTTTGGCTTACTGCTGGTGTTTCCCAAAGGTTGTGTTTGCATTTGTATGGTTTAAAGCAAATATTGACCTCCTGTGCAAACCAGTTTCTTTCATGGGCCTAGCACAGAGCTGTCCCCTTCACACTGTGCTGTGTCTTGGCTCCTGGTAGATGGTGTGGCCACAAGTGCTGGTGGTTCAGTGTTGCTGGGATGTGTTTTCTTCTGGTGATGTCTTCTACATTATGAAGACAGCACAGCCTTGAGACTGAGTCACTCCACCCTGGTGATGCTGGCTCTGCCCTGGACAGTCTCAGAAGGCTCACTGAGTGTTGCTCTCTCAGAATTCTGAACGAGGAGCTTGGCTTTTGCCCAGCTCCCTGTTGCACTGTTGGTTGGCTGAGCAGAGCCCACTGTGGCTGTGTGTCATGCAGCAGCTGGCTCAGCTGCCTGAAGCTCTTTGGTATATTTGCACATAATGAACCCAAAAATGTGAGATGGGCAACTTCTCTGTAACTTCTTCCGTGTTTCAGATTCTGTGCTGAGATTGCCATCTTTTAGGAAACAAGAATGCTGAGGTCGAGCTTCTCAGGAGGATTTGCACAAAGCTGCTGTTCCTGAATCATTTGCTGGAGCTTCTTTGAGGCCTGCACCCTTTCACGGGGTGGAAGAACAGTGAGCCAGCATCATAGCCACTGAGAGCATCCCTTCCACAACCTGGAAGGGAAGGCAGCATTCTCCTCTGTAACAACCCGGTGCTAGAATACAATCAGTGTCAACCCAATGTGCAATTCAGTTCAAGCAAAACAGATCAATGGGCTGGCATTTGTAAAGGACAAGTGTTGATTGTGGAGATAAAAGGCTCTCAATGGGACCATCTTTAAGCCTGGCTGGTTATTTTTAGCATTTCCTCACTCCCTATCCCAGTATTTCAGGATGTGCCTCCTCTGACACAGCGAAGCTGAAATGACAAGATATTAATCCCTGAGCAGAGGCATATTAATCACCTGCTTTATTCTGTTTATGTAATACAGTTAAATATACTTTGAGAGCAGGTGAGGCACAGGGCATGGAAATGGTTTCACCTCACGTGGGCTTTTTCTTGATTGATTGGTTTGAATGGTGGCAGCTGCCCCGTTTCTGAGACTTTTCTGTTGAGAGTAATTTGTCAGTAGAATGGCTTCATTTATCTGCTATAGATATTTAAGCCACAGAAACATCATCTGCTCTTCACTCCCCCTCTGTGCCAGTGATGCCATTTTGCAACATTTGTGTTTGTGAATTATTAATTTATGGAAACAACTGTTCTGAAAGCAACAAATCTTTATCAAATTAAATATTAGTCCTTTCTACTAGAGTTGTTTTTCCTGTTTAGTAGGGCTTTGTGTGGGAAACAGAAGGCACTATTACCAAGGAGCTTCTTGGAAGAGGCCTGGGAAGAAGGCAGGGGTTTTGTTGGAGTGGGAAGCTAGTTTGTGGGAAGCTAGAGGCTGCCTGAGTCAAGGAGTAGGTGAGAAACTCGGTTCTGAAGAAATGGGAGAGAATTAGAATGTCTATTTCCATAGGAGGAGTTTTGTGCCCAATACAAGCAAGCTGTGTAGAAAGCCAAAGCAAATGAGGAGAGATTTGCAAGTGGTAGAGAACTGGTATGAATTGGACTCGAGATAATAAAAAGCACAAAGTCTGGTCCTGTGGGCAGGATTTGGGGTTTTTTTAAGCATAAAACCAGTGATGCTCGCTGTGGCCATTCTGACTTAGACACACGTCTGTCTCCTGCTGGCTGGAGAGCAGAGCTGGGAGTCTCCCGAGTGCTGTCTGGGGAACATGGGCCGGGCAGGGTCTGGCCCCAGGTGACTGGCTCGGCTCTCGGAAGGAAACAGGGATTTTATCTTAGCTCGGGGCTGTGGAAACGGGCCGGGCTGCTGTTTCAGGGCGCATGGAGGGGGAGTGGTGATGAGGGAAACCAGCCCTCACCTGGGGAGGATCGTCCCCCTGCTTCTGCCCTGGCAGCCAGGCCGCTGCATCTCCCCTGGGGAGACGGCCGAGGTCGGGCTGCCCTGAGCGTCCCCGCATCCTCAGAGCCTGGACGGGGCTCCGTGGGGAGGCGGGGGCCGCGCTCGCAGTGCCCGGGAGCCGCCCGAAGCGGGGCCGGGCAGTGGCCGGGGCCGGGCAGCCTCTGGCTCCGCCCGGGAGCCGCCCCGCCTGGCCCGGCCGGGCTGCGCTGCCGCGGCTGCCACCGCAGAGCGGGGCCCGGGCCCGGGCCGGGAAGGGAAAACAGCGGCCGGTACCTCGCCCGAGGAAGCCCCTGGCTCTGGGGCGAGGCCGGGGGGCTGGAACCCGCCGGGGCTGCGGCCGCTCCCGCTGGCAGGTAACGCGGGGCCGGGGCCGGGCCGGGCGGTCCCTCGGCTCGGCTGGAGCCGGGGCTGGGGCTGCGCAGGGTCAGGAACAGCCGAGGGTTGGTGGCGGGAGGCTCGTTGCTCCGGAGCTCTGGTGTAGCCGCGGCTGTCCCAGCAGCTTTCCCGGTTGGTCTCGGGTGGGAGCTGCTCTAACCCACCTGGGCTGGCTCCAGAGAGAGCTGTAGCAGCTTTTAGGGGTTTGCAGCCCCTGGGTGCTTTGTGTTCCTTGTAAACTACTGAAGAGCAAGAGTGTGATAGTAAGTAGATGGTGTGAACTTTTTGGTTGGATGCTGCACATGTCCAGTCACTAGAGAAATAGTAGCCAGAATTATAGGCAGTATCTGAGGAGGAGTCAAAGAGACTGAAAATAGTAAGGAAATGAGGGATGATGTTCCTTTCCAAAACGCTTAGTGTAATAATGACTTCTTTTGGGGATGATGAATTAAGAGTTGGTTGAGTGTTTCAGACCCAAGTGAGTTTGGAAAGGACCCCGTAATGAAAGCTTTTGCTGCAGACATCTCCATGTATCCATCATCCATGACACAGGATGGTCAGAAACTAGAGGAATGCTGAAGCAAAGCAAAGCTTGCGTTGCTCTTTCAGACAAGCGTGTGGAAAAGGGACCACAAAATCACCTGCATCTTCCTCTGTTTACCATGCTGTTCAAATAACTTGATAACCCAGCTACATGTGCTAGTTGTGTCGATCTGCTTGCACTGCTGTGGGGTTCTGTTTGCTGTGCAGCCAGCACAGCAGCAACCTTTGCCTCCTACCAGACCAGTTGCCTCTAGAGCAGTAGTTTGAATATTGCCAGAAAGGTGCAACAATTATTGTAAGTAAATCGTTGTGGACTGAAGGTGCTGAAGTATTTTCCCTTTGTTCCAGTTAAGTGTTACTGGGATTTCCTAAGAATGGACTCATAGATTACACCTGGGCCATTCTTTCCTGTGTCATGGTAGGGGAGGTCAGAATGTTGTGTCAGGAATCAGTGTTTTATAATGGATTATTTGTTCATAGTTACTTTAAACTCCCATGGGAAAGCAGTGCTTTTCTCTGTGAATCATTTCTGGCAGCTCCACCTATCCTTTCCTGGAGTAATGACGGCCCAGGCAGCATCGAGGGAGGAGTATTTGCTTCAGTGAGTGAAACATTTCCACTTAGGAAGTAAATAATGCTGATCCCTGGCAAGGTTCAGACTGCATGAGCATTGCAATTCGTCTGGTGGAGATTCAAATGGTTCTTTACTCTTCTTATGCATCACTTCTGCAGATGAGATGGGAATGCAGAATGCATGCAGTGCCTTCTTCTCTGGAAATGGACTAGCCACATGAAGAAGGTGCCTTCAAATCAGTGAGCAAGGGACTGCATGATGGTCACTGCAGCAAAGGCAACTCCAGTAACTAGTGTTCAGCATCACAGATGGACAGTTGGACTGCAATAGCTTCCTAGAGCTGTGGGGTGAGGACATGTGCAGCTCTCTGCAGAACCATGATGCCTGTGCAGCAATAAATGTCCATTTCCATCTGAATCCAGCTTATTATGGGCTACTGATTAGCTGGATGTTTGTCCTTGCAGCTTGGTACCTGTGCTGTTAATAGAGATTGCTGTCTACTGGCAGTTCTGTGACCAGACATCTGATGCTGGCATGTCACATTGCATGTGTAAGAATATTCATGGTGCTGTGTTGTTCCAGGACTAGTTTCTCCAAGGTGTCTTCATGGAGCTTTCATGTGTCACTGGCAGGTTGAAGAAGAGATCTCTGCAGCACCCATGTTAGAAAAGTAGAGGGAAGGGGCACAGAGAAAGTGTATTTTTACCCATATGTAGGTCACATGTTTCTAGGATCAAGGTAGTTCTGACCTGAGGTTGGCACTCTGCTGTTTGCTTGCTCCACTGAGCATGTGTCACAATATATAGTGTGTCAGCCTGCTCTCTGTGTTCAGGTAGTGACTTAAATGAGCTTGTGACCTATTCTGGAATATTCTTGTATCACGAATCATGTTTGGAACTGGCATTGCCTTCCTCAAAATGCTGAGAGTTCTGAAGCTTGAGATGTTTCATTTGTTCCCAGGGAGAGGAAAAAGGTCTAATGAAATAGCATAAAACAAGGCTGGGCACTCTATCCTCATCTAAAAACCCCTATGGTATTTGTTACCTCCTCTCTAAGCATGCAAATTCTTTTTCCCACTGTTACTGCCTTCCCCCATCTTCCACCAGTTCATTTGGATTAAACAGGAGGGGTGAGGGTTGTTGTGGTTTTTAAGGAAAAGCCACATAGCAATAAGTAAACAGTACTTGTACCTTTGTATTGTTGGATGTTTCCATCAGTTTTCTCTGCAGTAGGTTTGTCTTGACTGGTTGACAGCAGCCTTCCAGAAAAGTGGTTCTGCCTCTTGGTTAAAGCAATAAATTGTCCATTTTATTCATCCGTGATCTGGAAGAAGAGACAAAATACAAATCCCATTAAGCTCTGCAGTTTATTATAAAAAGGATATTTCTTTTTGATAATTTCTACTTTCATAAAGATGACAAACACAGATGCACCTTAAACTCAGCAATGTTACATCCACCTCCACAAAGGAAGTCTAAATGAAAATGTCACCCAAGGCATATTTTAGTGATGATGAGAAGGAAAGATGACATGAAGTTCACAAGGACATTTGTTTTTGATGTTGCTCTCATGTGACAGGTGTTTGGATGTCACAGTGATGCATAGCAGGAAAAGTCAGAAGCTCAAGAGATGCTATAGCTGAAATCAGCCTCTTCCTTCATGCTAAAAACTTAATTTTGCATCAAACTACTCCTCCATACATTCAGAAGGGGATGTTTGGCTGGAGGAAGAGTTTATTTTTAGTGATTTCAGTTGCTTTATTGCTGGGTGGTGGTTCTGACAGCACATCACGTGGCTCAGAGCTGCTCCTATGGCCATGTCTGAGCACACATCCAATTAGCTTGTCAGCTAAACCAGGTCTGTCAGCCTGGTTTGAACTGGCTCTGGCATGGCAGTTGGTAAGGTCTGCTCTGCTTCTTGACTCTGCATTGTTTGACCTTTGGCATTCTGTTGGGTTGGGGCTTTTTTCAAAGTTTGAGAAAATGTTGGATGTTATAGAGAGCTTGAGAGCTACAACTTTCCACTCTGATTTGCTTCACTTTTTTGTCTGTGCCTCTAATAGCTGGTGCACATACTCCTGGAATTTGAAACGAGGGGCTGGTATGGACTTTTGTGAAGACTTCTTGCCCAGTTCTCTTTCCTCATGCCCAGAACTCTGGAATATGTCTTTTTGGATATTATGCAGATGTTTCTGTGCCTCAGTAATCTGGTTAGTTTGTGTACCCCTCTCATCTGAGCTAGATCCCTGTTTTAAATAAAGCACAGGTTTATCAACTCAGCAGGTCAGGCCTCTTCTGTAGCCAAGGAAAATATGTAGAGTGGCATCACTGAATTGTGTGTTGTCTTTCTAGGTGTGCTGAACATGCTGCTGCTGGATGTGCTGCTGAGGGTACTGCCTGTCTGCAAGTCCCCTGAGGTGGAAGAGCTGTAGGGCTTGCTGTGCAGATCGATGGACCCAGACCCCTGTGCCAGCATGCAGGTCGGGATGCGGGTGGTGCGTGGAGTGGACTGGAAGTGGGGCAGCCAGGACAATGGAGAAGGGAACGTTGGGACTGTGGTTGAGATCGGTCGGACGGGCAGCCCAACCACTCCAGATAAGACTGTGGTCGTGCAGTGGGATCAAGGCAACAGAACCAATTACAGGACTGGGTTCCAAGGGGCTTACGACCTTCTCCTGTACGATAACGCACAGATAGGTGAGTGGAGCACGCACAGCAGTGCTGGCAGCCCTTCAGCATGTGAGTATCTCCTGCCAGCTGGGATTTCACTGCCTGCAGGCTGGTGCTGAGCAGCAGTGTGTGCTCAGCCACTTCATGCCAATGAAATTTTGGTTTGCCTCTAAGCAGAGGTCTTTATTTCCTCTCTCTTTTTTTTTTATCCGTGAGTCTAACAGTTGTACTGACTTGGTCATTCTGGTAGATTCTCCCTCAGGATGAGGGTCCCTTAAGGCAGGAAACAGGTACTTCATATTCCCCAATTCCACCTTCATATTCCCCAATTCCACTCCATATTCCCCACTCCCCATCATATTCTATTACTGCATCCCCTTCAATACATGCACAGTACATGATTTTTTTTCTTTACAACACGCAGCTGTAGTTCTGAGACCCTGGTCCATCCTGGTTTCCCTGCATTTCGTGTGGATTTCACAGTCCTTTGCTTCTGTTCTCCCAGGTGTCCGTCACCCTAACATCATCTGTGACTGCTGCAAGAAGCACGGGATAAGGGGCATGAGGTGGAAGTGCAAGCTGTGTTTTGACTACGACCTGTGCACGCAGTGTTACATGAACAACAAGCACGACCTGGCTCACGCCTTCGAGCGCTACGAGACCGCCCACTCCCAGCCGTGAGTGGGGCTGGGGGGAGACCACTGAGCCTGCCTGGGGTCTGTGGATTCTTCATACAATGTCAGGGGTTGGAAGGGACCTAGAAAGGTCATCTAGTCCAACCCCCCTGCCAGAGCAGGGTTACCTAGACTAAGTCACCCAGGAACAGATCCAGGTGGGTCTGGAATGTCTCCAGAGAAGGAGACTCCACAACCTCCCTGGGCAGTCCTTTCCAGGCTCTGTCATTTACTCCCACTGCTTCTTCTAAGACAGTGCTCTCAGAAATAGGGTGTGTGTGCCCCAGGGGGTATGCAAGATGATCTACTGGAGTGCAGGAAGAACTTAATAGACTTGCATGGCTGTATGATTTTTAAAGAAAGAAATGTATATATATTGGAGAATGCTCAAAAATGTTTGGTGATAGTGCTGCATGATCAGAAAGGTTTGGGGACCACTCTTCTATAGAATAGAGTAAGGCTGGATGTGGCATTTCTGTAGAGCTGATAGAAAAAAAGAGACTGCAAACAGAAACCAGCAAATTTTTTCTGAAAAATCAAATTAAGGTGAAAATTCTGCTTTAGTTTTTCTTTTCCTCCCTTCCCAATTAAATAATGTCTTAGACATCCTTTGCAATTTGCTGTTCCCAGATAACTGAGAAGGAGGCTGACGGGCATCTTGCACTCCCAAGTTGCTGATCCCTTCTCAGGGTCTGTGCTGTTCCCTGCAGAACACCAGCTCTGCACATAGGCATTATGAGAAGTGGCTGCTGCACTGATGCCTGTGGAACAGGATCTGTCATTTTATGCTCATTCATGATGTGCCAAAACACAGAGGAAGAACTGAAAAATAGTCTCAACAGTAGTTTCCTTTGGGCATGAAGATGAATCTTGTAATCCTCTTGCTGTTAGAAGGAATAGGAAATCAGCTCTTGTCTCTGCCATTGATTTTTTTTTTTTAACTCCCCTTGAAAATATCACTGTGTGTTGCATCCATCTGTGTAATGAAAAGTGTAATTATTTTGCTAAAGGCAGTGGTGTTGGATTTGCAGCTGGTTTTCCTCCCATATGGAAGCTCTCTGGAGCTGATCACTTAGTTTTGCCAGTGTGGTAGAGCCAGAACCCTGAGTGCCAGCAAAGGGGTAGATGCTGCTGTCTGAACATGTCCCCTCAGAGCTTTGAGGCTTTGTCTTGTGGTGCAGGAGCAGGAAGAAGCAGGAACATTTTTGCAAGCAAAGGTAATCCTGTGGTTTGTTGGTCTAGTGTTCCAGAGGTTGCTTTGTGTTAAGAATTGAATGTTTTGATCAAGTCAAAGGAGGGATGCAGAGGGAGATCACCTTTGAGCAGTGCCACAGAGAGGACTGCTTTGGAATACCTGCTGTCTGAGCTGTGAAGACACTGCCTCAGGCAGTGCAGCATCCTCCTCGAAGAACAGAAATTGCATAGTTATGACTCACCAGGACTATTACAGAAGTGACTGATTTTGCTTTTTTTTTGTAATAAACAAAAAAAAAAAACTTGCGGCGGCTCCACAACGCCAAAAAAAAAAAAAAAAAAAAAAAGAAAAGCTGTGTATTTTAAGAGATGTAAGTGCTGTGTGGATTTGGGTTTTCTTGATTAGAGTTTTGTTGCTACCCACTGTTGTGTGAATGGCTGTGGAGCACAGGATGAGTCTCCTTTTGGAGATGCCAGTTCTCTCCCCTCCCTTCTCTGGCAGGGTGTCTTTTGGTTCTGTACAATTTGCCTCAAGCACAGTAGCTTGTTGCTTTCAAAACACAGGCAAAGTGCTGTGAGGAGCCCACTGGAGTGTTAATTAGTCACAAAGCTTATGAGGGGAATAGACAGATGAATAAATTTCCCAGCATTCCATGACTTGGGGTTTGCACAATGAAGGAGAGGCTGCTTCTCTGTCATGGTTGTAGTCCTTGAGTCACCTTTGAGAGTCAGCAGGGAGATGAATGCAGAACCCTGGAATGCAGCTGTCTAATGGAGTTGTCACTCAGCTGTCTAACCAGAGATCAAGACCTGGGAGTTTCCAGCCCTTCCCTGTGTCCACGGTGGGAGATGATCACCATGCAGCCAAGTCCTGCCACTGCTACCCCTGCAGAGCTCTGATGGAGCATTTGGTGGAGCAGCAAACTGCACTGCTGTGGGCAGAGCCACCTCCAAGGCAGGGCCAACACATCACAGTTTGTAGCAGCTCCCTAATCCTGGGATTACAGAGGCCTTAAGCCTAGGCAGGCACTGCAGAGGGTTCCCAATCAGTTTTCTAAAGAGGCTTTGAAGACACCTTTACTTGAAGGCTATTTCAGGTCTCAAGTGACCCCAGGTTGAATGTCTGCTGGCAGGAAGCACTGATTTATTAATATTTTGCCAATTGAAGTAATCTCTTCCTAACAGCTTCCTATTGCTGACAATTTTATTTGTCTTGTTTGGTTTTAATTTTCTGGGGGGTTTTGGGTCAGAGGCTCTCACCCTTAGTTTAAAAGCACAGACAACTCAGTTTCACTGAAGACCATGTTTGGTTTTTTTCAGTCACATTTTCATTTGCTTAATGTATGCTTAGAAACTGGAAGAGAAATTAGTGTTTATAAGCAGGACAGCAAGCAAAACTCATCAGGTTTCTGTTAGGGCTAGAAGAGTCAGGCAGATAACAAAGTGTGAGACAATTTTGCTCTCATGCAATATACCAGGGTTGTGAAATTCAAGTGCAATGGCATTTTGCATGTGTCACCTTCTCAGGGATGATGCTGAGGTGAATTTCAGTAGGGACACAGTGCATTTTATCCAGGCTGTTTTCTAGAATTCACTCACCAATAAATCACAATCTTAACAGGTTTTCCAAAGTCCTATTTTTTTTTTTTTTCTGGAGAACAATGGAGTTGAAGGAGCCAACAAAGTACATGGGGAAATGTTTTGTGTAATCAAGCATGAGAAATACAAATATTTTTCTCACATTGTGTTTTCTACTGTAGTCAAAACAGAGTTTGTGGTTATTTTCAGCCATAATTCTTAAACCAGCTCTGTCTAGTTTAGTTACTGGTTGGATTTCTACATCAGATCCATTACAAGAACAAGTGCATGTGATCATTTGGGTCTGTGTGCAGTGCAGACCCATTCAGGGCAGCTTGAGTCATCCAGCCTTCCAGCTCTGAGTGCTTATGCCTCAAGCATGAACTAATGCAGCAGCTGAGGGACAACTGCTGGGGCTTTGGTTACGGGGCTGCAGAGGGGACACAGGTTTATTTACTGCAGTAACCTCTTCAACATGTGTTACTTGTGCAGTGTTGGCTTTAAACTGCTTCAATTTTGGTAACAGTTTGAATCAAATCTGACTCTGGTGTGATGATCTGTTTGTGACTTTTACAAACTGCTCAGTATTAACAGATTTATTAAGAATTTAGTCTATTAATGAATATCATTTTACTTTTCAAAAACCTACCATGATTTACTGGAGGAACTACCCAGTTGTGCCTCCTTAAAAAAACATGTACATGGAGAACACCAGGGCATGTCCACACACACGGGCTTCCCTTATTTAGTTTGGAGTATTTTGTTTGATTTGTGGAATAGGGATTAAATTTCAGTGACCTATTTTATCTTTAGCTTTTCTGGATTACACCATCACAACTGTAAGCAAGAGAAATCTTCACTAAACCATCCTTAGCCTGTGTTTTGGACTGATATGTTGTGTTTAAAGGATGGTAACAAGACATTTCACTTTGTATGCTCACTGATGCTTATCCATTGTTGTCTGTACAATATTCTGCCATTAAGGCTATGTATTGAGAGTGCAGCTGAGAAAACCTTCTGTCTGCAGTACAGGGGTGAGCCTTAGGTGGACACACACATTTTTAGTTCACATTTAATAGCCTTGGTTTGATATTTTGCCTGCTGTGGCTTCCTCCAAGCGAGTCTGGCAAGAGCTGGCTTTGGAGGTCAGTAAAAAAGGCAGCAGGCACCCAGCCCAGCTCAGACCTTGAGGTCTGAGTTATGAACGTACAGCTGGGTTTGGAAAGAACTGTGCCTTGCCAAGGAAGGATAGGATTGTCAATGGAAATTCTTGGTAAAGACAGTTCCTGAAATAGGTTTCTGTGATCCTGATCCCTCACTGCTGTCCTTGCCTGAGTCTGGTTCATGCCTGAGCAGTCGGCATCCGCCCGCCATCTGTCAGCACTGCCTCCCTTCAGCCTCTGCTGCAAGTGCTGCAGTAAAAGCTTTGCTGGGGAGATTAGGGAATCTAGAATGTCTTGCCTCACTGAGGTCAGTTTTACCTGTTGTTTCTGTAAGAATTTTGTGTTGGCTTTTCCTGAGGTAGCCTGTGGAGATCTTTATACGGTACCCACGGTGGGCTGAGATGTGAGCTGACAGCTCTGCCTTCCTGAGATGAACACAATATCCATGGCCTGCTATCCTGCAGGGTGACCATCCCTTCTCCTTTCCAGTCCTGTGCATTGTGCTTGTTTCTTCACAGAAGCATTTTCTGTAGTGGAGAAGTCTGTCTTGCAAAATATACTGGCTGTGTCTGGCATGAAGGGTCTCTTCTATAGGGCTTCGGATCATTAGTGCTAATTAAAAGCAGCCTCTGTTTAAACTTCTCCAAGTCAGTTGTTTTGGGTCTCAAATCCCTGTCTTCACAACCTGGATGCTGCTGCTTTCCTAGCTGTCTGGAGCAGAGGTCTCAGGGATGTGACATGCTCTGTTAGCACCTCAGTGACATCTGAGCACAGGCAGACTGTCCCCAGGGGCTGGTTCCCAGCGTGCTGAAGAGAGGCAGGGCTGCATTCTGGACAGTCCACACTCCCAGCTGTCTGCTGGACTCTGGAGTAATTTAATATCACTGGAATTTGTAGGGTAGAAATATATGAGGGCAGACTTTGGCTGTCATAATTAAAATTGTTATTAAAGGCAATATTGCAGTGATTAAATTTATCCCTGGAGTATTTTTGCAACACACTAAGAGCTTTGGTTGTTTTCCAGTATTTGGAGCAAAACATGTTGAATTAGATTAAAACCTAAGATGTATTGGCTCAGGGCTTCTGGTTCTTGCATCATTTGTTGGTGTTGCTGGTCAGGACTGTGGTTCAAGACAAGGTCAGTGTTTTTGTGAGGCCAGGGAAGGCAGGCAGTTATGGTAGGTTACTTCCAGCATTAGAGGGAGGTGGAACACACATCTCTTTTGGAATTCTTTGAGGAAGCTCAGCTTTCTGGTCAGCATTGCTTTCATGGTCTCTAGCCACAGATTTCACTGGAAGTGCCAAGTTGATGTGAGCTGGGCAGTGACTTCTGTTTCATGGTGGAAATTTGCTAGGAATATAATGAATGGTGGTTATTTTGCTGCTTAAACATCTTGCTTAAGCTTTGCTTGGTGCTTTGTTTTGCTGTCACTGAGAATGTGCACTGAAACCCCTCCCCTCTGACAGCAGGGTTTGGAGGAGAGAGGTAGTTGTTGTCACTTTGTCTCAGGGCTTGACTAAGACATCTTTGGTAAATAGTCAGCAAAGCATGAACACCATACAGTGAAAACAGCACGTTGTAGCTGAGCTGTTTCAGGTGAAGTGCACAAATCCATGCTGGATGCTGAAGCCAGTCTACAGTGAGTAGCACAGTGCAATAAAACAAATGCTGATCAGTGTTTCTTTTTAGCTGACCTTTTTTCCCCAGCCTGCTTTCATTATCTTCTCTTCCTACCAACTGCCAGGGTTGATGGTGTTTAAAGCAGACAAAATCTCAACCAGTCAAAAAACTTTTCAGCTTCCTGCTGTTGAGCTGTAAGTCTGGATGATTATTTACATGTGTAAATAATATCTCCCTCCCTTAAAACACATGAAGTTGTAAAGCACAGGTGGGAGATCTGTTAACAAGTTAAGAAAGGTAAAAGACTTAGGCTTTTGGTGGATAAGTAAACAGCAAGTTCAAGCATAAGCTTTTTATCCTTCTGAGTCTCCACCTTCTCCCTCTAGGTATTAGATGGAAAATAAATACAGTGTTCTGAGGTCAGCCCTACCCCCAGTAGACTTCCCCTCCCCTTCCCCTGTGGAACAGCTGCTGAACTTGGTTTTGCTCTGTCTGGTCTGGGAGCTGCCAAGAGCCTGTCAGGAGGAGGTGCAGTTACGGGCATGGATTGGGGCACTTTTGCAGTCACCTAGAAAAGTGGATTGTACCTGGGTAAGCAGCACCAACAAGTCTATAAGGACTTGGGGAGCTTGGTGCCTCATGAGAAAGCTTTCTGCTAGGGAACAGACTAGGACCAGCACACCCAAAACCAGCAGAGAAGCTGCTGTAGCAGTATGGGAATTGGAAGCTGCTTTAACAGGACATCAGACCCCCTCTTTACTATCACGTAGGTATTTTCTGTTTTCTTTTTTTTTCTTGAGATAGATGGGTGTGTGTGCCTGTGAAGGGGACTGCAGGGCAGACAGAACAGGCTGTGTTATCTTGAAAACAGTCTGCCCACAGCTCTGCTGCTCTCATCTGCTCTGCTTTGAAGAAAGGGAACCAGGCTGGGCAGCCTGCAGCTTAGGTTGTGCAATGTGCTGAGCTCCCCGTGACTCTGAGTGAAGAGGCTGCAGGGGACACCCCCCTGTGTGTGCCAGCACTGCTGGGATGCCAGGGCAGTGTGCCTGTCCCCCTGTGCCCAGCTCCCTGCATCACACAGCTGAGGGGAGCACAGAATGGGTTTACAGCTCACTGTGCAATGCAGTTGGTAGATAAACCCACTGTAGCCCATTGTGGTGTTGGGTTCTCTTTCTGCTGTCACTGGAACAGTGTCCCAGCCTGGCTGGGGAGAGCAGCTTTTAGGATCAGACCCTATTCAGCTATATTATTGGTTTGGTACTCTTTGGTACTCAAGCCATGTTTTTCTGTGTTTTACACTTGGTCTTCATATGTCAGACACTGGTTGGAACAGAACTTGATAAACTCTGAAGAGCAGCAATCAATTATTTTCTCTTCTTTTGTTGTTCCAGAGTCCTAGTGAGTCCTCGACAGAATCTGACTCGAATCACATTAAAAGGGACTTTCCAGGGGGCTAAAGTAGTCCGTGGTCCTGACTGGGAGTGGGGAAACCAGGATGGTAAGTTTCTTTTGAGGTGTCCTGTAAAACACCATTTGATTTGATTTGATTTTTTTGCCAAATTCCTAGTTGAAAATTCATGTGTTGAGCAGTAGCTTATGGGGCAGCTGTTCAGGTGATGCAGGCTGCTGTTCTTTAGAATAATAAATATTATGTTTTCTTGTAGTTGTTTAAACACCTCTCTGTGACATACACTGTAGACATTCATGCAGGGTGTGGGAGGGAAATTTTGCTGCTCTTATTTCATAGATGTGAAAACTCATGGGAACCTTCCTGGAAGATGTTGTATAGAACTATAAATGTACAGTGTGTTTCAGCACATCTTCCTGAAGAAGTTTCCACTGACAGTAGGAATAAGGTTTGTCTGCCTTGGTGCACAGCACTTTTTCATTTGGAGTCCTTCAAAATATCCTTATTTGGACACTTTTAAGAACAGTGATTTCTGAGGAGTGTTTGATGTTGAGCATTGAAGAACTGTTTGCTTCTGAGCTGTGGTTGCTGGAGGATGGTTTCTGCTTTCTGTAGAAGCTGTAACCTCAGGCTGAAAATGCAAAGGGACAAAAGTGCCTTTTCCAGAGCTGCTCTTGGGGTTTAATGACTGTGTCTAATTCACTAATTTCTGTGTAGTGCTATGGGGTTAAGCAAATATTACTGCCCAGTTCTATTCCAGAGCTTGTACTCACTGTAATATTTAGAGCTTTTTTTTTTTCCCCTTAAGAATTCAGTTGTAAGTTCAAAGATTTCCACTGTGGACTCCACCATTTATTGCAGCCCTGGGTTCAGTGGAGGACAGGGATGCTTGCAGGGTCTGAGAGAAAAGCAGCTTATGCTCAGTACAGCTTATCCATCCTTTTGAGATCAGATGGACATTTACATGTCTGAGACTCCCCTTGCTTACGATGACTGTGACCTGAAAGCAGTTAAAGGTGTGAGGCAAGTGAGAAGAAACAGGAGGGCAACCCCTCAGCTTGTCTCTAGTGAGCATGGCCATGGCTTCAGTGCAGCTGCCCCATCCCCAGCCTTTTGCTCTTCTGAACTCAGCTTCCCAGCAGCACTAACACATCAGCTCTGTTTCCATTTAAGGAGGTCAGATGTAATTAGTGGTGATAAATAACCTTGCAAACTCTGTATTAGAGTTCCTGGTAAGTTCATGTATTGCTCATGTGGCCCTTGTGTGTCTGGTAAGGGCCAACAGCAGCTTGTTGAGAAATCTGATCAAATGGTTTTGCTTTTGTGTCCTTTTAGTATTCCTGCTGCCTGCAGCCCTCTGCAGAAATGAGCACTGACTGCAGAATTTGCAACTGACCACACTTTTTTTTCTCTGCCTTGGTCAGGGTGGGTCTTGGCAACTCCAGCTTGTCTGTATTGTGCTCTTCAGACAGAGAGGCAGTTAGATGAGGAAGTGAACTCCTTTAAGCTGTTAAATCCCAAGACTCTGCAGGCAATTAGAAGCTCACTGTCCACTCATTGAGACGGGCAGATGTTGCCACCCCATTTAGGAAAGCACTGGACCAGTGCTGGGACTGTCCCAAGTTCTCACAGTGACTTGGCAGCAGTGAGATGTGAATCTGCTGATTCTGACTTCTGTCACTAAGATGAGAATCTGTTCCCTGTGCCCATCTGGATTAACCTTCTCCCAGATGCTTCCCTCTGGATTGTCTTGGTGTTACTCCTCCTGGCTTGGGCAGGTGGACACAAGTACCAGAACAAACCTCACTTGGTGTTCCTCCACCTGGCTGCTGCTGGGGAGAGAGTGAAGCTCCTGGGTGGATGTTAGAACACTGCTGTGTTTTTGTCTTGCCACAGTGTGGTGCCGTGACACCGAGCTGCCCAGCTCTGCTCTTCCCTGCTCCAGAGCTCAGCTTTTCCATGGTGCCATTCCAGAGTAAACATCTGGCTGGCCTTCACTGGGCTCGATGGAGAGATTCTCTCCTAGTTGGTCAGACTGAGTTGTCTCCTGGTTTAATTTCCATAATTAACCAAGTGACTGACATCTCTTGTGCCTTCTGCAGATCAGGGTGAATCCTGCAAACTGTGGCCAACCTGTATGAGCTGCCAGGTAGCTGAGGGGTTTTGGGAGGGATTTCCTTCTCCCATGTGTATGAAGAACACTTGACTGGAGGGCATTGCTTTGGGCAGCAGAGAGCTGTCAGGGGAGCAGATGTTTGTGCTTCTGTTCAACGGGTACAGCTGGCTCCACAGAAATCCTTCCTGGCAGTGACATCTCTGCCCCAGCCCTTGACTCTTGGCTCTGTGCCTGCTCCTCTGTGGTGAACAGCTGGAAAATGGACACGTTTTTCCTTAGTTGAGATAAAAATGCCATTCAATTTCATCTCAGCAAACATCCCAGCATCAGGGGGAGTCTCTAGATTGGTGTCAGTGAAAACACAAGCTGGATTATTTCCCCCCCCCCCCTTCTTTTTCCATCAGGTGGTGAAGGTAAAACTGGACGTGTGGTTGATATCCGTGGCTGGGATGTAGAGACCGGGCGCAGCGTGGCCAGTGTCACGTGGTCTGATGGTACCACAAATGTCTACAGAGTTGGCCACAAGGGAAAAGTGGATCTGAAATGTACTGTGGAGGCATCTGGTGGCTTTTACTACAAAGAGCATCTCCCCAAATTAGGTGAGTAGAGATGTCTCCTGTTGAGAAATCCTCATTCCTGCTGCCATTTCGTGACACTGAAGCTGTTTTGCCTGGAAGACAGAGAATCCTCATCTGGTTTGATGAAGTCCCCACATGTGTGTAGCATTTAGCAGAAGTGGCCTGTGTGAGCACACTGCTTTATTTCAGAGTGGGTGCTAAAGTTATTTGGCCTTTCAGCTGTAAGATTGTGTAAGAGCATCAGATGTCCACAGCTGTATCCCAAGGAGGGATCTTCTGCCAAGGCAGCTTCTTGCTGCTTCAAGGCAGGCAGCTTGAGAGGGCCTGCTGCTGTCAGCAGAGAAAGCAACCCAGTGTCAGATTTGTTAATCCAAAGTTCTTCACTCCTGGGGGAAACAGTGCTTGAACTGATGCCACTGTTTTTAGAGAGCAGGTGTTGCTGCTCTGGTGGACCAGAAAGTGTGTTTTGGACTTAGTAAGGTGTAATTTAGTTGCTTGTTTGGTTGTTGTTTTTTTAGTGAAGTGCAGGGGCCATCTTTTGCTCCCCTGAAGGAAAACAGAGAGGTCTGTTCTTGAGTTTGCAGCAGTACCAGCAGGCCTTTCTCATTCTTTCCTCTCCTTGAGCAGCCTGGCAAGAGAAGGAGGGGAGGGAAGGGGTGGGTGGGGAGCTTCTTTCCAGGGGTATGGCCTCTGGCTGCACTGGGAGGGTGAAGCTCACAAAGCAAGATATGTGGCTGCCTGTGGAGGAGAACTTATTTTGAGTACTGAGTGGGTGTTTCTGCTGAACAACTGTTGTGGGTGCCTGAATTGCTCAGAACAGCTGCTGATGCTTGACATGACACGAGAGGCATCCTTCAAGGGCACTCCCTTCTCTGGGAAGGGGCAAAATTCTGTCTTGTTAAAACTGCCTCTCATTTAACTCGTACTGGTGTCCATTTAGAGCTGAATCCCCTTGATCCTCTCCCTAGTGCTGCCCCACAGAGTTGTAGGGCATGCTGCACAGTTCCAGAAGGGTTTTCCTCTCTTCTACCTCAATTAAGCCAACGTTAATTTGCAACCCTTGTTAGAAAGCCAAGTGAGACACAAAGCACATTGTTGCTTTCTGCACGTCTGTGGGTGCTGTGTTTCCTTTTAGGAAAGCCAGCTGAGCTGCAGAGGAAGGAAAGCACAGACAGGCACCCATTCCAGCACGGGGACAAAGTGAAATGCCTGCTGGACATTGACATCCTGCGGGAGATGCAGGAGGGCCACGGAGGCTGGAATCCCAAGATGGCTGAGGTATGCTGCTGCCTGCTGCTTTCTCCCTCTGATGTGGCCCTTGCAAGCTCAGCCCACAGAAGTTGCCACTGCCTGTGAAGTTCCCAGAACATCTCTGTGTAAACCTGTTACCTTCTACATTTATATTGGGTTTGACCAAAACACAACTACAGATTTTTCAGTGATAGGACGCTGGAGTCAGTTTTATTTTTAGGTTCAGGTAAATCTGTCTTGCCTCGTGGAGCCCTGATTAATTGCTAAAGAGTCCCCAATGGGTCAAAAGTCTTGAAAGGCAGTGCAAAAAAACCTGATGTCTGGTTTGTTTTGGTTGGTTTGTTTTTAAATGAGCCATGGCTCTTTTCTTTGGAGTTCTGGATCCATTCCTTGTTTGGCTGCTTTTGTACTATGCATTACTACTGATGAAAGTTATGTGTTTTGTCAACAATGGGCTCTATCCCTGGGCAGGGCTAAAGTTTCTAGGCCCATATGATGTTCTTGGAGCTCAGCCTGTTATCTTGTCTTTAGCTTGAGAAGCTATCAGTCTGTTATCACCTACTGTCTAAAAACCCCTCAGATAGCAAAGGAAGTAAAGATAGAAATGACACCTACTACTGCAGTGTAGCATCTCAGGGGTCATCATGGAATTAAGCTTCCAGGGGGTTGTGAACATTCAGCGTGGGCTTTACATTCAGATAAAACTATAAGGCTACATTAATAATTTGCTGTTTAAATTAAAAGCTCTGCTCACTTTGTTTCCCCTTAAATCAACATTCTCAGCTTTTAATAGTCTACAGATATTGACCAAAACAGAGTAAATTACCCTCACGTGTTGGAGAAGGTGGTACTGCTGTTGTGCAGTAGATTGACTGCAAGGCAAACACAGATACTGATACCATTACAATAATAAAAGCCTGCATTAGTAACCTGTATAAAGGTGGCTGTTTGGAGAGGTAAGGGGATGGCCACGAGTGACCCAAACACCAGCTACACTGGAGTCAGTGACCTGAATAACCTGCAGCTCTGATTCTGAGGCAGCTGGCTCAAGCCTTGGTATTTGATGCAGTGCCCTAAAATGATAAAGATCCATTCTATGTGTATCCTGGCCCAGCCTGCCCTTGGGTGAGTGGTCTTTGGGAAATCAGACTTTAAAATGTCAAGACAAACGATGTCATTTCAGTTTCACTGTGGCAGTCTATTAGCTGAGCCTTGACAGTCCAGAATTTCCTGTCTCCTGGCATGAACGTTAAGAAGCTGTCAGTGGAGCCATGTATGTTCTGTTCCAGCTGAGGCCTTCATCCCAGAGCTATCCTTGTGTGGCTAACACAGCCTGCTAGGCTGTTAAACCTCTGCACATTGGAATTCCTGGTGCTGGGTAATGCAGGTGTAGAGGGGGAATATTAAACAGAGGAAGAGTAACTCTTGTCATCTCACATTGGTACTTTTTGTGTCCTTCATAACTACCAGCTGCTGAGTACCTGCCAGAATCAATAGGAACAGCAGTTGTGTGCTACATACACAACCTTATGTTGTTTTCTGTAGTCTCCTCTGCTGTGCTCCCTCCTTTTTTCCCTTGGAGCACATCTTGCTGCTATTACCTTGCAGAACAACGTGGTCATCTCTGCCCACCTTTGTCATTTGGAAAGAGGAGGACAATCTGTGATGCAATTCCAAGGACTTTTGCACTTTGTGTCACCTTCCTCCCTCAATGTTCTGCTTCTTCAGACGAGCTTCTTGAGCAGCTTTCCCCTCCTTTTACAGAAAAACAATGACTGCATCTCATTTAGAGCAATTCTGGGAGCACTGTTAGTCTGTGCATTGGGAATGGTAATTTAGCCATCTCTGCCTTGGCTGTCTGCTTTCCCCACTGTTAAGCAATGTGATTTACTTAGGGGATTTCCCTTTTTTTTTCCCCCCCATCCAAAGTTCATTGGCCAGACAGGGACTGTGCACAGGATCACGGACAGAGGGGACGTGAGGGTGCAGTTCAACAGTGAGACCCGCTGGACTTTCCATCCTGGAGCTCTCACCAAGGTAGGTGCTGAGAGGTGAGCTGGGCTACAACTAGAAATGCTGCAGGGATTAGCTGGGAATGTAGCTGCTGCATTAGGGAACAATGTGTCTCAAAGGGCTGAGGAAATAAACTGCTTTTCTGAAAGCAGGCAGAATTTCCTGCAAGCCACCAGAGCTAAGGGAGATGGTGCAGGCAGTGGGTGACCAGGCTGTCTGGTTTTATGCTGCTTTGCATTTCAAATGCTGTAACTTCTTAAGGTAAATTCCATTTCTTAATTTCAGCTTCTTTGATAAAGAGTGGTAACAGTAGACCTACAATAGCTCACCCTTCTGCTGCTACCTTTCATCTGTAATTAATATTTTTCTGCATCATTTCCCTGTGATTTTGTTTTCTTCCTTGTTCTTGTGTCTTCATGTTATTCTCCTTTTTGCATCTTTTTTTTTTTCGTCTTGCTTCTCTAATTCTTCTGGATGACTGGAGTCTTTAATCCTGCTCTTCTAGTTTGGTGTCTGTGTTTCTAAAGCTCATAGCTCTGGCCTTCCCCAGAGGTTTGAGGACTTGAAAAGTGGATGATTAGAAACAGGGCTAATAGGTAGAGGAGGAGCTGCTGGAAGAATACAAAATTTGGAAGACCTGAACAAGGTCACAATGCTACAGAGCAATGGAAAATGCAGTGTCAGACTGTTTTGAGCAGAATTAATCTGCTTTGAGAAGTGTGTTTTGACAGTGCTCCCTTCTTAGCTCAGTGAGCAGAGGGAGCATCTGGCAAATTACCAGTACAGATAAACTCTGGTTTCCCTTTTGTGTTCTAAATAACAAACAGATTTAACTTCCTTATTAAAGTGAATTAATATCTCCAGTGCTAAGTCAGGTATAGATGGACCAAGGAAACTTCCATATGTCCTTTACACTGGTGTTAATTAGAAATGGTTTGAAGAAGCAAGAAAAGTTCCACCCCATGTTATTTCCTACTTAACTGTGCACTTGGCTTAGTCCAAGGGCTGGGGCATTTCTCTCTCCTGTTTGTTTTGCAGTGCAGTGGTAGCTGGGCATCTGGCTGGTTGGGTCCCCCGGGGGTGGGGGTGGTGTGGAAGAGCTGATCACTATATTTTTTTTGTTGTTTTTTTCAGGCTTTGTCCCCCACAAGCTTATGACTTTCTTTTTCTTGTAGCTCAACACCTTTTGGGTTGGTGATGTTGTCCGGGTGATAGATGATATGGAAACAGTGAAGCGATTCCAACCTGGTCATGGGGAGTGGACAGATGAGATGGCCCCTGTGAGTGCACACCAGCTCCAGGACAGAGCAGTAACCTCCTGAGGCTTCCCAAGCCATTAGCAATAGAACTGGGATTGCACTGCCCTCCAGTATCCCCACTGGTCCCCGAGTGCACAGACCTTCCTGGGACTGCTGACAATAAACGTGGCCCGGTGCTCTTGGCTGTGGGTAACACAACCTGCTGCAGCTCCCAAGGCAAAGGAGGGAAATGGGGAATCTGACAGAGGATTTGGCTGCCAGTAAGTCAGATAAGAGGTTTCACTGACTGAAGGAAGCAAGTCTTCTTATGTCTTCCCTAATTCTCTGGAATGAGGCAGGAAAGTGTCCAAGGGGAAACATGGTCTGAGCAGACCAGGATGGCTGAGAAGCAGCTCCTGTCCTCCAGGAGCACTGAAATGCCCAGAGGAAACCTTTCCAAGTCCTAATTGTACCAGGGTCTCAGGGTCCTTCTGACCACGCTTTGTTGTTTCACCACCTTGGTCTCCAGACGTTTGTAACGTGTCTGGGAAACCCTCCTTGTGTAAAACCAGTAGTAGAGACAGTGCTGAGAGCCCTGTGGTGTCCTTGCAGTGGGAGCTGTCTGCGTGTGTGTGGCTGTCCAGTGCTTTTCTTCACACAGCAGGAGTGCTGCCCGCCAACCCCCTCTCAGAGGCCTGGCTTTGGCTCTGAGTCCTGCCTCCTGAAGCCCCTTTCCCTCCTGCCCTTGCAGACCCTGGGGCACATTGGCAAGGTGATCAAGGTCTACGGGGATGGAGACCTGAGAGTGTCAGTTGGGGGACAGTCCTGGACCTTTAACCCAGCCTGCCTGACAGCCTACCAGCGAGAGGAGGAGGCAAACCTCATGACGACGGAGAACGCCAAGGAATCCAAAAGTAAGATGGTGGGAGCAGGGGTGTCTGCTCTCCAGGGGGTTGGGAGGTGGTTGCTCTGATTTGCCTTTTTAGTAGTGATGTTTCTTCTGTAGTGTGGTCTTGTGTCTCTTGGGTCCTCAAAATATCAGGCTTGTAAAGTTCTGCCTGAGCCTCAGAGTCATGAAGTTCTTTGTGTGGCTGTCAGAGGTTGAGCAGATCCCCACGTTGGTTCTGCAGCTGCCAAGTGAACACCTATAGACACGTGTTCTTCAGCCCACCTAACCTGTGGCTGTTTCCCATCCCTACCAGGTACCTTGATTACTGTCCTGGAGAAGCTGCTGTCCCAGAAGACAGAGTCAGAGCATGCTGGCTGCCTGGTCATTTGTGCAGCACTCAACAACGCAGCTAAAGTTCGGGAGCTCCTTCAGAAGTACCCAGACAAGGCAAGTTTTGAAGACATCCTGAAGGGTTACTTCTTGTTGGTCTCCTTTAAAATACTGTCAAATAATTTTGTAGTCAATTGGGGAAAAGGATGAAAGAAAAACTGATTTTTTTTCAGACTTAGTATTAGCTCCTAACAGCTGGAAAATTATTTTGCCTTGATTTAAATTTGTGTTACATGTGCCTATTTTATGGCTGCAGTTTGTGGCAGTAAAACTGGAGTTAAGTCCTTACAGCATATTTCCACAGCAGACTCTTCCCAGATTTCCTGTATGGACACTGCACCTGTAGATTTAGGGGGAAAGGTATTTTATCTATATGAAAACAGTAGCAAGATGTCTGAACGTGTAGCCTGTTGGAAAAGAAAGCCACGGGTTGTATCTGGCTGACTGTGTCTGTCCTTAGATGACCTTGCAAAATGATGCTGTTGGAATCAGGAAAGAGAAGAGCTGCCCAGATCCTGATGCTGTGCATGTCTGTGCAGTGTCTTATCTCATGTCTGACTGGAGCAGGGAGCTGGGCTGGACTGGTTGCTGAACAATTTATGTGCTTGCAGAGTTCCAAGCTCCTAGCATCACAAACACTCAAATCACTGTCCTTTCAAGCTGCCTGTTTGAAGCCCCTTCAGTGGGAGGGTGCAGGGTTTATAAACAGGTTCAAAAACCTCCACCTGAGAGCAAGGTGTTTCAGCAGTGTCCTTGGAAACCATTGGTAGCAAGCCCTAAGTTTTGCTGAGGCTGCCTCCTTGCTTCAATGACTCACCCAACAGTCTGAGTGGATCAGGAGAAGTCTTGCCTGTCCTGCTCTCCTGACTGCTGCATACAACCAGCTGCAGGGGAAGAAAGCTTTGCTCTCCATGCCAGTCTGCTGAGGTTTTGCTACCTCCTTCAGCTCTTCTCCTTAGCCCCCAACTGATTTCAGTAGCTTCTTTTCCTTTTTTTTTTTTATTTTCTTTTTTTTTTATTAACTGCCTTTCATACAGCATCTTTTGTTCTCCAGTCTCTTGAGTTCTCCAGAATCTCACTGCAGCACTTCAGTGCTGTGATACACCCTCCAGCCACTGTGCCCAGTGAAGTACCTGGAGTAACAAAGCAGTGGGGACTTGGCATCTTCAGAGCATTATGCAAAGCTCATTTGATGTCCTCACACGTTCTGTGAACTGTTGGCAGAGATGTCAAGAAGTATTTTGTGTGCAGTCACAGAGGGATGTGGCATCAGAGCTGCAAGGACAGCTCTGTTCACTCACTCCTCCTCCTTGACTGAATGTGCAGTCCCCTTTCCCTTCAGAAATGCCCTGGGACAAGGTCAGCCTTGTTGCTGGTGCCCATAAAGCAGTGCCAGCAGGGCAAGGATTCTGCTCAGCACTGCTGAGCCTGCAGCTCTTCTGCACTTGGTGATTTCCACCCTGCTCTGGAACAGAGCTAAGGCTGGAGAACAATGGGAGGTGTTTCCTAACCAAGCTGTTTGCTGTGTCTCTGCCCTTGCTTTAGGTCGATGCCAAGAACCAGGGTAGAACTGCCCTGCAGATTGCCTCTTACCAGGGGCATCTGGATGTTGTGAAGATGCTGCTGCAGGCACATGCCAGTGTCAACCTGAGGGATGAAGAGGGGGACACAGCCCTGCACTATGCAGCCTTTGGGTAGGGTTTCCTCTTCTTGCTGTCTCTGATACAAGACCTAAAGGGCTGCAAAAGGACGTTTCTGTGTGAAGGGTGTGTGGCTGATGAAAGATTTACTCTGGTTTTATCTTATGTTAGAAATCAGTCTTTGAGCTTCAGGAGCATTTCTCAGGGCAGTAGTTGAACCTCCACAGCAAGGTCAACTTCTGTGCTAGAAAATTTGGGGTGAAATCAAAACAAGTGATAAGGTTTTGGTGATCAGAATTTCTTTTTTTTCCAGAGGGATGTGGGGGTGGATTGGTTGGTTGGTTTCCATAAGTGCATGTGTTTTCCAGAGAAAGATAAAGGTTGAATTCTGTTGTCAGTTACCAGGGAAGAATTAATCATTAAGAGTGGGAGATTCCTGTTGATTCAAAGCAGAGAGAGTGCAGATCCTAGAGTAAAATCAGGAAGGTTCTGTTGTGTGGTTTGCTTTGTGGTTTATTTTAATACTAAGAGGAGGTGGAATGAGGTCGAGAGGATCCAAAGCCCGAGAAGTTCTGTTGCCTTGCAAGAACTTGCTGTCTGCACAGGATTGACTCTAATCTGCTTTCCTCCTTGCTTTTAAATCAGAAACCAAGCTGAGGTTGCCCGTGTGCTTATTGGGAAAGGAGCCAGTGCAGACCTGCTGAACAACACCAAGTGCACGGCGCTCTACGTGGCTGTCAGCCAGGGATTCACAGAGGTGGTGAGGACCCTCTGTGAGCTCAACTGTGATGTCAACCTACCAGTAAGTTTGGGCTTTTATGGGATTTTGGGAGGCATGTTTTGGGGTTTGGTTTGCTTTTGAGGCAGGGAGATGCCTCTCTGTTTTGCACTATTTGTTGCTTCATAGAATTTGAAAGTCACTCTCTTACTGTGCTCCTGTGCAGTGCACAGAGGGTGTGTTCCTCTACCTTCAGTGCTCCTCAAGTCTAGCTTTGGGTCTGCCCATCCTGAGTCTGCTTAGCTCAGTCCAGTAGGACTGGCTCTGATCTGCTTGGCTCAGGCTTCCAGTGAGAGCTGAGCTGCTGCTAATGTCTTCTTGAGATCCAGCAATAAGGAGCAATGAGATTTTTAAGACTATGGTGAATTGGACCCAGCCTATTTTTAGGCTGTGCTTCTATGATGGTGGGACTGGACTGTGCTGGGTCAGTCTCCCAAAGCTAGTGTGGAATGTCAGCACTTGTCTGCTCAGCAGCTGCTTTCAAGCCCTGGGAAAATGCCTTCACAAAGGCTCTGAACTGCTGTGGATGCCAGTGGTGTTTGGATGTGACCTGTGTTTGGATGTCACTGTGTCTTCTGGTCTTGAACTGTCCCCTGGGGTGAGCAGTTCCATTTGGCACTCTGAGGTAGGTAACCTGCACTCTGTTTTGGTGTCCTGTGTAGGATTCCCAGGGAGACACTCCCCTGCATTATGCTATCACTGCAGATTACAAAGTTGTTATTGATATTCTCACTGAAGTACCCAACATAGACTTCACTGTCCAGAATTGTCAAGGCTTCAACTTGCTCCACTACTCTGCTCTAAAAGGCAACAAGCTGTGAGTGACCTTTTCTCATTTGTATTGTTTTGACAGATGTGAACTCATGCTTGCTGTCTAAACAGTGTGGGGGGAGCAGAGGTAGTCTAGATAGCTAGGGAGGAAATGGTTGGTTACACAGCTCTTGGGTTCAGATATTTAGCTGTTGGCCTCCTGCATGCATTCTACAGGAATCTGCTGCCTGCTTTCCCCATCCCACCTTGCTGGCTTGGCTAGCAAACCTGTCTGCTTCTGGATAGTCTCCTTAGATGTTTGGGTTCATGCAGGGAAGGACAGGAGAAGGTTTGTAGTAAACAGTACTTAAAAAGACTGTGCCTACCTGAGAGCCTCTTTAATTCTTTCAAGGATAAGTCTGCTTGTTGTTTTCATAGCAGTGTGAGTTCAGACTACTTTATTAAGTGATAACTGAGGGCTTTTGTTTTCTTCTTGTAATTCAATTTGTGAGGTAGAGGGAGTGCTCAGCATCACAAGTGCCAGCTCACGATGCTGCCTATTAAAACATGAACATTCCCAAGGCAGGCCTGTCTATTCTGATCGTTTTCCAACTCTTCCATCTCTGTTAACCTCCAACACTCCAGAGCCATAAAGAAGATTCTGGCAAGAGCTCGGCAGCTGGTTGACTCCAAAAAGGAAGATGGTTTCACTGCCCTGCACCTTGCTGCTCTCAACAATCACAAAGAAGTGGCAGAAATTCTCATCAAAGAGGTAAGGAACAAAACAAAGCTGCTACCAACAAACACCCCATCTGTCCCACTGCCCAAACCCCCCTGTTTTCAAAGCACTGTTGAGTTAGTGCTGGGGCTCACGGGAATGTCTCTGAATCAGAGCTGGCATTGTTGGCCAGATTTGGGAGAACAGGGGTTGCCCTTCCTAGGGGTATTTTCCTGTTTCTTGATCCTTGAGGCGTGCAGCCCGTGAGCGTGAGATACAGAGGGCTGGGTCACGGAGCTCTCCTGGAGATCTCTCTGCTGTCCTGACAAAGGTGGACTCGACTTGGGGCCTCAGCAAGCACCAGAGCCACAACTCTTCTCCAGGCAGGCAGCAGAGATGAGCTGCTTTGATGCAGTTCTTCTTTTCAAGGGTCGCTGTGATGTGAACCTGAAGAACAACCGGAACCAGACGGCGCTGCACTTGGCCGTCATCCAGGGACACGTGGGGATGGTGCAGCTGCTGGTCACTGAGGGCAGTGATGTCAATGCTGAGGATGAGGATGGTGACACAGCCATGCACATCGCCCTGGAACGGCAGCAGCTGATGTCTGTGATGATGGAGAAGCGTGAAGGGGAGATGGGGTTGGCTCTCCTTTCCAAGGTGAGCTGGGACTAGCAGAAATTCCAGTAACAGAATGGCAGCAGGTAGTGAGATCCAGGGGGGGCAAAGGAAGGCAGAACTGTGCGAAGCAAGTCTAGATGGGGAGCTTGGAAACAAACTTTCTTGCTTGTGGGAAAGCAAGAATAGATCCTCTGAGGCCACGAAACTTCCCCTAGTCAGACAACAATTCATACTGTCGCTTTTTTTATTAGCATTGTGTGCTTCTTTCTTGACATGGGAAAGGTCATGAATCCAGTTGCAGAGCCAAGAGTCTTGGGTTTAATTCATGCCCCAGAACCACAGCAATTCATTTCTGTCTGATGGCATGGAAAATATGAGGCTAGCTAACCACAAACACCCCAGTTATCTGCAGATGTAAAGCAGAATGTGAGAGGTGAGGTTTATCAGGGTGAAGGATAAAGGCTGCACTGTTACAAAGCCTGAGCTGCATTCCCCTGTGTTGATCTGTAAGGTCTGTCAGGAAAGGCTATAGATCTAGGAACCAGTACATGACATGCTAAGGAGTTGAAGCTTAATCTGGCTTTTTGGCAAAGATATGAAATTAGCCCTTCAGAGTCTTCTCTGCGTAAATATCAACATGTGCACACACTGGATTGGCAAAAGAAACCAACAGCACAAACATGGGTTACCCTTCATGGATGGACTGATGACAATTCCACTGTAGGAATCACTTAGTGCAATGGAAAACCTGGCATAGATTTTTAAATTTTAAATTGTAATGTTGATTGATCAGAATCAATGAAACTGACACTTAGAAGGGCTGCATGTTGTGTGTGCCAAAGCACCCACTCCTCCTCTTTACCTGGTGGTGCTTGGAAGGGCCCAGGAGCCTGGTGCTTTGCTCTCCTTCCATTCTGATGGTTTCCAAGCTGCCAGTGTTGATAGTGTGAGTTGATGGCCAAAGATGCTCCAGCCTCAGGTCCTCAGACTTGTTCAGCCACTGAGGTTCCACAGAGATGCTCCACACCAGCTCAGCAGCCACTGCTTGCTTCTGAATTTCTCTGCCTGCAGAGTCAGAGGGGACAGCAAGAAGAGTGGGATTTATCATCTCATGGAATGTCTGCATAACAGCTTGGCTAGTTTTTGGTTTTAGCTTATGCTGAGGACAGCCAATAGCTAGTTCTGGATGCAGAAAGTCATGAGGGACCTGTGCATGTCATTCCCATTACTATTTCCAGTAATGCTAAATCTAGATGCTGTATAATCCTTCACATGTAATTTTACTTGCCCTGGTCTTTTAAGTCAGTGGACTTAAACTTGGCTTTTTAAACAGCTGTCACTTAGGGTTCCCTACACCAGCTCTTCTTCAATTGGTATGCACAGTGATGTCTTTGGGTACTTGCTTTTCACTGCCTGAAGAAGCAAAAGCCCATTGCTGTGACTAGTGGTGATTAGCACCAGTTAGGACCAGCTAATGCACTCTTTTTCCCAGAATACAAGATTTGAATCTGCTGTTTACAAGCTAAAGGATCTTTATGTGCTTCCAAAATATAATGCTAAATCACACTTTCAAATTGTAAGTACAAGGATTAAGAGACTGCTTAAAATTTGATACAGATCAAAGCCACATAACAAACTTTTTCTATTAACAGAGAGTGTTTCTCAACATCTTTTAGCTGCAGGCTTCTGGCTTTCTTGGAAATGTGGAGCTGAACGTTGGAACTGCAATTGCCTGTTACTTAGCACAAGAAGGAGCAGATATTAATTATGCAAACCACCGGGGGAAGTCTCCTTTAGACCTCATTACAGATGGAAGGATTGTCCAGGTCGTCAAAGACTTCTCACAGAAATTCAGGTAAAACCTGTCCTCTGGAAGCTGGCCACAGTAACAGTTCCTTGCAGAGCTCAGTGTGCTCCCACAGCCCTGTGGTGTCACCGTGAGCAGCTGGTGTTCTGGGGGGGGGTGAAACATCCTTGAAACACGCTGGATGTCAGTCTGAGCACCTCCTGTTCCATCTGGAGCGGGTTGCTGACCCTGTATTTCTAGAAAGGTTATTTAAGGGTGTGTACTGACAGAGCTGGGCAAAGCAGATTAATACTGTTCAGTGCAAACACAGCCTCTTGACTTGGAGAGAGCCCTGAGGTGGTCTGAGAAGACTGGCCACTGAAGCCAAGAGCAACTTCTCTTGCAGAGTAATTCTGAGTTCTTTTACTTTCACTGGATTCTGCACTTAGAGCTATTTAAAGTCTAAACAGAGAGGAAGCCCAATAAAAGAGTGGGCACCACAATCCACAGAACTGATTCCAGAGCTAGATAAATGCTTGTTTTTCAAGTGATAAGAGGAATAGCTGAGAAAATGCCAAAGGGAGAGCAGCAAGTCAATGATGGCTTTAGCTCAGGTTCTGAGAACTGTTTGTTTGGATGTTGGCTTTGCACACACGAAAGCAGAGTTCTGTTTGATGTAAGAGCACAGAGCCACAGCCACTTCCTGCTGGAGGAGGGACTCTGCACAGCACTGTCATTGGCCACACTCCTAAAAGCTGCCTCCTCCCAGCAGACAATTGTACTGTCAGTACCTTACTGCTGCCCTCCAAAAGAACAGTTTCCACTCATGTAAATATTAGTCATCCTTGTTCTTTCCATTTCTTTTTAGATAGATCCAGTTAGAATCCTGGCTACTAGAGGCTGATTGGTCCCACTTAGGGCAATGAAGGTTCAGAAGTTTATGCTACTTGAGCATCTGCTGCTCTGTCTCCATGGGGGGTGTTTGCCAGGGATCAAGCCAAGGTTGGGTTGCTGAAGGAGGGCCTGGAGTATGTGGATAATTGTATTATTACCTGTTCATGGTTGCAGGGAACAGCAGGTTTCTTCAGACAGCTCAACCATCACCTGCAGCCTTCGCCGCGTGCACACCACCCCCAACACCATGACCAACCTTAGTGTCTCCAGCGTGGCAGTGCCCACAGAGTGCCTGGTCTGCTCAGAGCTGGCCTTGCTCATCCATTTCTTCCCCTGCCAGCACAGTATTGTGTGTGAAGGTGAGGCCATCCTGGGTTTTCTTCCTTTTAAACAAAAATATCTTTCCTGTGTCACTGCACAGTTCCCCTAGCTGGGCTTTCATGAATCAAGCTCCATTTAGACACAAAGTGATTGTGCTGTTTGTGTCCTGAGGCAGCCCTGGCATGATTTCAACAGCACCATCTTAGGTGAGGTGTCCAAAGCTGTCCATGAAAAGCAGAGTGGGACCCCAGGCAGCTTTGCTTGCAGTTAGAGATGCCCTGGGTAACGCAGAAGGAAAGTCAGATGTTTTGGCAGCTGGCAGTGATTTTCCCATCCCTCCTCTCTGGCTTTTGTTGCTGGTTTGCCTTTCAGTTGTTTTAATGTCAGCCCACAAGCCTGTTACCTCATGAGGTACCCACAGTCTGACCACAGGGAGTTTGCTGAGGGCTGTGTGCCAGAGCTGCATCCTTCTCCTCCAGAGCAAAGGCCTGTTCTGATGCACAGGGCAGCAGTCCCAGTACCACACAGCATTGAGGCATTAAAGGTATTGCCTTTTCTACTGGAAAGGCTAAACTAAGAGACTGGGACATAGGTAGTGTACTAATTTTCATGCAGAAAAAATCTCTTAATCATCAGGAGAGGTGTCTCTCATGTTGCTGAAAGCTGAATACTCTGGAGTCTGTTGTCTTTCTCTCGATTCTGGCATCAGTGGGATTAATTATAATTAAAATAATCTCTTCTTGTGTCCTTTGTGGTAGAATGCTCCAGGAGAATGAAGAAGTGCATCAAATGTCAAGTGACAATAACCAAAAAACTGAAACAAGGTAGGTTTGCTGTTCCTCCTGTTAAGTGCTAAGGGAAGGGTCCTGCCCAGAGCTAGAACAGCATCAATGATCTTCAGTGAAACAGCATAAGAAAGGGAGATTACTTTTTGGTTTTGGGGTTTTTTTTGGGGGTGTGTGTGCCTGTTGAATTACCACCTCTAGAGAGGAGAAGGTCAATTCTCCTGGGAGCAAGCTCAAGCTGCATAGATAGGACACTTGAGGAAGCTTGTCCTGTGCCTGGTGTATTTTGTGTACTGGGAACCAATATCAGGTTCCCCATGTGTCAGTCTGATTGTTTTCACAGTGAAAATTGTTGAGAAAGGAAAAATACATCTTGTGAAAGCCTCGTTTCTCCCTTGGCTGAAATTGCACTGCCTGTGCAGGGCTGGCATTAGCCAGCTCTCCAGGAATCATTGAGCTGGGTTGTTTCAATAAAGCTCTTTATCCCAGTTTTAAACAGATTACCTCCTGTCCACATTACTCTGTGTCCAGAATGAGCAGTGTTAGGCTTGTCAGCAGGCTACAGCAGGTTCACACTTGCCTTAGCCCACTGAAGCTTTTTCCATAGCAGTTGAGAGCTGCTGTCTTCCTGGCTGAGGTCACTCTTAGGGCAAGTGCACATGAAAATTAATTGCATGTCCTGCCACTCATGGCTTAGTATTGTGAACTCCTTTGTGGGGGTCAGGCTGTAGTCTTGTGATTTGATGCCTAGACAAAAGCACAGGGGGACCAAGAATCTGTCACATGGCACTGGATGTGCACAGCTGGCTGAGACAGAAATCTGCTTTGGAACTCTGTGATGCAAACAACAGCAAGTTTACCTGACAGGGACAGGAGCATTTGTCTGTAACTGGCAACAAAATAATGATGAGAATTCCAAATGAGACATTCACATGCAAATTCCCACTGGAGGAGGAATGTCTCTGAAAATAGCATCAGGACTTCCCTAGCACTGATGTCTCCAGTGTTTGCCTGTAGCAAGCTCCCTGTCCCCAAACCTGCTTCACCTTTATAGACCTGAAATCACTTCTTGCACCACTAAATTCCAGAATGTTGAGGAAAGGGACATTTGCACTGAAGTGCAAAGCTAATCAAAGATTGAGGAGCAGAAGATGAAGTGGGCTGTATTAAGCTGAAACCAGGAGGAGTTTATTTACCTAAGCTGGCAGTTGTCCAGGATTTGGGGTTCTTTGATTTCATGGAGTTGATCAAATGACTCTGTGTCGTTTCATGTAGGCAAAAGTTAAATGGTTTCTTCTTGTTTCACTATAAAACTTAACTAGAAATTTGAATTCCAAATGTGAACTGAGAGACTAAATGTGAGACTGAGAGAACCTACTACTCACAGCACTGTAAGGACTCCTGGACTAGCATGCAGAGCATCACAACCAGCTCTGACTGTTTTCACTTGGGAGGCAGCAGCAGAATTCCAGAACATCAAGTCACATTTCAGACACTGTTTTGTTTCCTTTGAAAAAAAGCAACCAGGCAAACTCAGACAAAGCCAGACACAGACACACAAAGCAGCTGAGCAACTAAAGAGAAGAAACTGACAGTGGCCAGTGTATAAAAGGAATCTTCTCAGGGTTGGTTTGTTGAGGAATCCTCGGATAAGGCTCAGTGAACTGAGTCTGAAATAACTGCTACTTTGGGGGGCAGAGGCTAGTCAGAGAGACCCCAGAGGAGGCAGAGCACAGTAGTAACTGTCCCTGCTGTCCCCCCTGCAGACAGCACGGAGGTGGAGTGCAGCCCCAGCTCGGAGTTCACAGATCAGAGGAAGCTGATGGAGGAGCTGCAGAGCCGCTACCGGCAGATGGAGGAGAGAATCACCTGCCCCATCTGCATCGACGACCAAATCAAACTGGTCTTCCAGTGTGGCCATGGCTCCTGCCCAGACTGCAGCACAGCCCTGACCGTCTGCCCCATCTGCCGCCAGGCCATCCGGGAAAGGATCCAGATCTTTGTCTAGGGACTCGCTTGCTCCCCTTTCCCATTCCCACCTCCCTCTTTTCCTTCCTTTTTGTTTGCGTTGTAGCTGAGAAGTGCTAGGCAGCTGCTGCTGGGCTGGCTGCACAGAGCCCTGCTGGAGCAGAGGGAAGCAAATCACTGCTGTGACTGGGGTGCAGCTGGAGGGAGCCCCCTCTGCTTACGCCGTCACGAGGGCCAAGGAGGGGAGGCAGCCCCCTCGCCACCAGAGAACCTGCAGTGAAGAACACTGACCTGTCTGCTGGAGGCAGAAGAGCCTGTCAGGCCAGGGGGGAACAGACTCCACGTGCAGATGTTTCCAGCAGCATCCAAGCCCAGAGACTGCACCGTGCCCAGCGCCCTGCAGCGTCGGCCCCGCAGCCTCGTGCTGCTCTGGGAGGATTCCTGGGGGAGGATCTGGCCTCTTCCCATGGCAGGGGGTGAAACAGAGGCTTGTGCTTCACCTAAGGAGAGAGCAGAGGAGTCGGGCATCAGCTCTCCCAGCTGCCTGTGAGTGGCAGGGAGGTGCTGTCCTAAGGCAGCGTGCTCGCTGAGCTGGTACTGACAGAGGGGAACCTGGGTGTGATGGGATCCTAAAGACAGAGCGTGTGCCTTAGAGATAAAGTAGTGAACACTGATTGGAGACAATATGTTGTTACAAGTATTTCTAACCTATGAGTGACACTCTTCTTCCATTTCTTTTATTTTTTTTGGCACAACCGTGTGTTCAGAGACTCCTGAGCTTTCTATCCATAATGCCAAAGGCAGGTGTTAAATACTCCAATCAAAGTGTAAAGAAAATAAATAGTAATAATTAAGATATGAGAAGAAGGGATTTCATTTTTGGTTCTTTGTTTTGCAGCAAAACTTAATAAAATAAAATAAATATCTATTTTCCTGAGCATTAAAACGAATGTAAAACAGTAGCTGATGGATCCAGTTATGTTGTGTTTGCCAACTGTCTGAGGGAAGAAATATTCTCTGCTGAGTCCATCCTGTAAAGTAACTGCTGGAGGGAGTGGGGACCTGCAGGGCTGGTGTGTGTGCACAGATGTGTTTGCCTGTGTGGTGTCTCCTAATGACACAGTTACACCCCAGCAGGCTCTTTGTTACATCTTGCAGGCAGCATTTCAAATGAACAGAAATACCATGTTCTTCTACTGTCTTTGTTCATTAGCAAAGAGGGGGCAAAGCTTTAAAGACACTTTAACTTTGTGGAATATATGGTTATTACAGGAATATTTATTAATTCTTTATTATCCCTTGGTGCTGTGAGAGAGTTATGTCACAACCTGACTATAATCTTTGTGAAAATATTCATTTGAGGTGAATATTAAGAGGTTCAGTGGATTTTTTTTTTTTTTTTTGAGCTGTGAAAATGGATCATATTTAACCCCTAAGTTACCTGGTTGTTTAATTAACCCACCCAAATAACCTAAAGCTCAATTTCAGGATCAGCTTTGGTAAAAAGGAGAGATGCAGATACTCATTTACCTGTTTCTCACACCTTCATGCTTCAAGCACTCTTTGGTGCAAGTCAGTAGTTTCCCAGACTGTGTATCACCCCAACCTCATGCTAAGGTTTTGGTTTTTTTAATGCATTTTTTTTCACAAGCCTCTACATCAAACCCAAAAGCAGTTTACCAGTTGATACTTCACCATGTGTTAATGGTCTGAGTGCTGGCACTGGGGGAAGAGGGGACAGAGATGGCAAACTGTTCAGTATTTTTGCATTATTCTCATCTCTTACATGTAAGGTGCCTGGTTATTCAGGAAGAAAACAACAGGGAGCATCTGCTGCTTTTTGTTTTGTTTTTATCTATAATTTCTTTGGATACTAAATGAAGAGAGGCTTCCAAGTGATTATTCTTCCTAAATGAAAAAAGGCTAGGAATACTGCAGCCTTTGACTTCCAAGCTCTGCAGCTGTTGCAGAAAATTAAGATTTATTTATTTTTCTCCCCAGCTAATAAGAAGAGAGGGGGAAAAAAAAGGCAAAGAAAAACTCCCCTCAATTTCATGTTTCAGTGTTTTTAAAATGCAGGATCCGTTTCAGGATCTCCTGCTGATGTTTTCATATCTGAAATTCATTGTGTGGCCAAACTGGAGGTGGAATTTTGCAGAGCATAATATACCTGCCTAACTACAGGAATGGTTTGTGAGCTTGGCATGCAGGTTGAGGGTGTATTTCTTCATTTCCCTGTTCCTGCTGTGATTGCTTTCAAGGAGAAAGGTGAGCTGTTGGGCACCATTCTGACCCTTTCATTTTCCTAGTAAGAAGAGACTTGCTGCTCTACAACAGAGAAGAAACAAGATGGTCTGTGGAGCCTCAGGAGCCAGGGAATGGAAGGCAAGCAGGTGCCCAGATGTGCCAGGTATGTTTTTGGCAAGCTTTGCCCCCATGATGGACTCAGCTCCATGGAAGTCTGAGGTGCTGGAGAAGGTTCTGCTGGTTTCTCTCCTGATAAGCCTTGCCCACATGGAGGGGCAGGCTCAGGGAGTGCTAGGCTGGGTGTAAGGATTAGTTGCTTTGTAGTTCACCTTGTTCCTGTGTGTTCTGGCTTGTGCTCTCAGCCTGCTAGTTTCTCTGATCCACTCAGGCTTGAATCTGAAGTATGAGAATAAAAATCTATCTGTAGTGAGAAGCAAAAGGGCCAAGAGCCTGGAATGAGGTACCTTGCAGCATGGACTGTGTAGCTTGCAGCAGTGGTTTTAAAAGGGAAGGCTCTCAGTCTTTCTGGTGTAAAACTTGAAATGAAAGATGGCAATTCATCACCTACTCAGAACCAGGGTTTCTAAAGCACTTCTTTTGGAAGTGTGGCAGAAGTTTGTGTGCTTTACAGGCAGCCTGAGATGAGGGAGTAGAGGGGGAGATTGCTTGTTGAAAGGCACAGTCAAGAGAAGAAGAACCTGTTTCTCCTTTGATAACATTCCAACTAGTCCCTGCTGCTCCCAGCATTTCAGGAGGATTGGTCCATCCACAAGTGGGTTATGGATTAAGAGCAACAGCAAAAATATCCCCACCCAGGGAAATAATTCTTACTGTGTTATAGACACACTTTAGCATCTGCATATTGATAAAACCTTCTCCCTCATTTCATTCCAGAAATTCCCCTTGCTACGTGGCCATGGCTGGACTGCAGGGCTCTACCTAGGGTCAAGAGCATGTCTCTGGTAACACAAGGTTAGGCCAGTCCAGGCACTTGTGTGAGCTGCAGCTCCAAATTGACAGTTAAGCAAAAGATTCCATTTTCTCTGCCAGCTGGAGCAATCCCTTGTTTTCAGCTCATTTGCTATTCAGCAGACCATGGATTTTTCTAGGAACATCAGCAGATGCTGATCACGAGGGGCTGCATGATAGAAAGTGGGAGAATGCTTGGGGACTAAAGAACATTTTTAGTCTCTTACCCCCCTGAGGAATGTTGCTCCCTGCTGCAGCAGATACAAGCCTTTTAAGTCCATGACCCACTGAAAAGTACAAGTTTGAGCTGCCCTTCCCACAGGAACCATACAGGAATGTTGGGTTGTTCTGTTTTTTTTTTTCTCCCCAAGTTGTGAGATGGAAGGATAAATGCAGAAGTGCTTTTTAAAATCAGAGCTATATGAGGCTTTGATAATTCTTTTCACATGGGCCACCAAGGAGCCAATATGTGGTAAATCCCATTCAGCTGTGGGCACTCCCCCCTCCCCTGCTGGAGCTGGAATGGTGCCCTGGAGATGAAATGCTGATGCTTGTGCCTGAGCCATCAGACACATCAGATGTTGGGTCTCTCTTGCATGTGGAACCCCTAGCTCAGGACAGGAGCAGTCTGTTCCAGTGCTGAATTATATGCAGCTAATCTCTGGCTAAACGAGAGGCTTCCTGAGAGATGAGATCCCTTTGGGATAAGGGGACAGCTGCAGTTCTCACACTAAGGCTTGTTCTGTGTGCAGCACCTCTTAGCATCAGGACAGATGATGTAATCCACTGTTCTTGTGGCTTTCAGGGGACCTGAAGGAAGCCCCTGGTGCTCCCTGCCCTGCTGCACCAGGACTGATTTTCCCCTTAAAATGGCCAGTGTAGCAGAGAGCAGCAATAGAAATAGTGCTGAAAACCTTTAAAATAAACAATGCTGGAGAGAGGGGAGGAGAGAAATGCTAAGAATAAGCCATGGAAGTGAGAAAGTGTTTTATTTTTGAGCTAAAACTTGCCCTTGGGTATGTAGCCATATGTTGTGTGTTATACAGCAGCCCTGCTTTAAACTAAACATTTCAGCAATGAAGATGGAAAAGAGCAAAGCAGGAGTGAGGTGCTGGAACAAGTGTTTTGTGTTGTGCAAATGATTCAATCCTTTATGTTCTCCCAGTCTCTAGTTGACCATTTTAGGTTTTATGAACATTATGCAACACTCATTCCCATCTGACAGCTGTTTGGAGCCTGCTGCTTCATGTGACATGGACTGCAGGCAGAGATCTGGGGATGGATATACATCCCTGGCTGTTTGCTTAGGAAATCCCAGCTCTCTGCAAAGGAGATTCAGGGTGCTGGTGACTGCTGCTGACCAAGCCTGTCAGTTGTGCAGCCTGCCTGCCTTTCCTGCTCCCCACTGCACCATATGGATTCCCTCCCAGTGTAATGTGTTCCATTGCTTTTAGACACTGTGCAGAAACCAAAGCCAGGAATGTTTTTCTGTCCAAATATAGTCAGGAGGACAGTTTTTGCCTGTGGTCCAAACCAAATATCTGCACTTGAGAACCTGAGGCTCTCAAAATTCATCAGACCCCTGAAGTCCCAGCAGCAGTTTGTACTGACATGAGTGGCCCTCTCAGGGGCTCAGGCTGCTTGATAGGGCACAGGGAATGTTTTCAGCTGTTAGAAAAGGCAGGGAGGAAACCTCAGAGTTCTAGCCCTTGGCACAGGGGAACACTGGCTCCCAGAAGGGAGTGCAGAGAGTTCTTTGAAGCATCTGAAAGAGGCTTAAATTCTGACAAGTGCTGTCGATTTGAGGCCACTGATGGCTGCATCTGAGAGTCCTTTAGGCACAAGTATGTCTTGGGAAAGCCATGATATTCTTAATCCAGGGCAGAAATGTCAATAGAAGTGCACTCTGGTCCTAATAATCCTTAAAATACCTAAAGAAAAGAGCTGTGCATGATATTTAACAACCACAGTATTAATGAACTAAGTGTAAACCTGAAATTTTGCTTTTTCCCAGCAGAGGATTCTGGCCAGAGCCTGTGCTCCAGAGGACCCAGAGGCACAGTGCCTTTACCAGGAGCACTGTTGGTGTGCACAGCTCGAGTTCATGGGTCTCCTTTAGCTCCACAAGCTGCCTCTGTCAGTTCTGGATACTTCAGCAGAAGGCTTTCCTCATCTGACTCTCATTGCCATAATCACTGAGGTTTGTCTTGGCCTTACTGCTGAGCTGGTTTCTGAGCAAATATTTGGCTTAAAATTTCCAACTTTTGAAAGCATTCTGCAGGCAGTGGCTTAGAGAAGCTGGGGGCACAGGCACTGAATTTCTGTGTGGGTTGGTGTGCTGCATTCCCAGCACAGAGGGGGAAGAGCTGTGAGCTTTTCAGGAAACCCTTCACTCTCACTTCTGATCCATCAAGGTGTAACCTGCTTGCTGCTGTGACAGGGAAGCAGGATCCTGAGTGTCACAGATGTCAGGAGTCATCTCTGCAGCTAGAGATTCCCCTGCACCCAGCACGTGGTGCAGAATAAATGGCTAATGGTGAGTGTTCAGAACACTTCAGTCACTGGTGGTAAAGGGCTGAGCTGTCCTTTAACAGCTGCACAGTGTGTGTGGAGAATCAGTAACTTGGGGGAGGGCAGGTGTGAGTGGAGATGTATTTTACAAACACTTTCTTTACATTAGGACAAAGGAAATGCCTAGTTCCCTTGGGCTCTAGGGTTGTGTGTGAGTTCTCAGCCTGTGCTTTAAAACTCAGGTCCATGGAACCAATAACTGGGTGCTTGGAAGACTTTTGTTCCTGCTCTGCAAGATTCCATGCTTACCCCCAGGCAAGTCTTTTCTCCTACACAATACTATGGGGCTTAACCTGTCAGGGGCAGATAACAGCACTGCCCTGCCTTCAAGAGTGAAGTGAGACTAAAATGCTGAGAATTTCTGAGTAACCTTTTATAGAAGTCCTGAATTGACTTCATAGCAGGAGCCTGAAGATGTCTTAAGGAACCAAACAGCTGAAGACAAACTGGCCACTTGCTCCTCCAAGTCATTCCTGCTGAGGTGCTCAAGCTGAGGTACCAGAACCAGTATGATTCTGAAAATACTTGTCTTTCTCAGCTTGATAACCTCTTACTGGGTACCTCCCAAGGTCCCAAGAAATGTACAGGTCTTGCTGTGTTCATGGGGGAGTTGATGTTTACTTTTATCTGAGTTTCTAAACTCCCTGACCAGCATTTCCAAAGCAGAGAGCCCTGCCTGCTCTGCCACAGCATTTCATTTTTCATCCTGCTCCTAGAGACAGCCCTTGACAAATGACAGCTCTTCTAGCGTTAAGTATCTCTAATGAAACATTCCAAGGGTGTGATGCTGGCTTCTGGATTCCTTTTTCTGCCCCCTCCCCCAATTCTTTTCTTTTTTTTTTCATTGCATAAAGCTGACAACTGCAGATTTGTCCTCTGCTGATTCTAGTCAGTTAAAGAAAAGAGTTCATGTCCATCCCAGCTTGTTTCACTTTGCTGCTTTTCCTCCTCCAGCCCAACGTTCAGCTGCAGTAACATGATCCTGCTTGGCAGAGGCTGAGAGAATCTCTGGCACATTGGAAGAAGGCTTAATGTAAAGTCTACCTTTTTTTTTTTTCCTTTTTTTTTTTTTTTCCTTTTTTTTAGGGCTTTTTTAAACTCTGGTGCTTCTGCACAACTTTGGCTACTCACAAATGCTCCAAATGCAACTGTGAGCAACAGGATTACCAATGTATTCTGTGAGGAGAATGTCTTAGTCTGTCACATCTCCCTCTAGAAATTATCAAAGGAGGACATGGAGCAAGAACAACTTTCTGCAAACAGAAGGAAGAGCCTCCTCTCAGCTGACAAGAAAAAAAGCAATGGCTGTAGAACCCTTGTGGGATTTTTATGCATAGTCCCTGTGGTGGCTTTGTTGGCTATTGTAGGAGATCCAGCTGGAGCTGCAGTTCAGGAAAGTCAGGTAGGAGAAAGGATCTAAATCTCAAATGCTTGAAAGGGGAGTGGGGATTATCAACTCTGTCTGCATGTCTATTCTTTCTGTAAGATGGATACCTTCAGGGAGCAGTTTCAACAATCTGTCAACAGCTGGGAAGGGAACAAGGTCTGGTTATGGCTCTTTAAGCCCCTTTTTGCAAAGGATCCTACAAGGTCACTATGCATCCAAATAGCATCAGGTCAGGAGAGGTGTGTGTGCAGCTTGCAGCCAGCCACTGAACACACAGAAGATTTGGGTTGTTTTCCTTCTGAGCACCTCTGCTTTCCCAGCCCAGTATGATGTAGCACATATATTCTGATTTCCATAGCAGCTGAGCTTTCCTAGGAATTCCAGAGGCAGGGCTCATGGTGTAAGGTATCAACTGGGAGTTACATTGGACCTCCAGACACTAGTGTCTGATAATTATGATCTTTCAAGGTGCATCTGTTAGCAAGATATGCTGGGACAGACTGGTATTCAGGGGGAACTGTAGCCAGGCTCACTCAGCAGCTGATCTTATTTTTTGTCTGTAGCTTAATTTTAGCTTTTAATTGTATTAAAAGCCAAACCTTTCCTAGGAGTTTGCATCCTCTCCTGCTGCTTGTGTTGCTAAAGATCCCAGCAGCAGCACCCCTTGTATGCATCATGTCCTCAGGGCTCTTATTTATGAAATCCCAGAGTTATGTTGCTGTTTTCTGAGAGGGGAACTGCAGGACTAGGGGAGAGAGGGGGGAATTAATTAAAGTCCTTACAACTCAAGTAAATTAATAGAGGTCTGAGTGCACAGGACTAATCATTTAGAGTAGAAATGTTGGCCAGTGTCTGCCTTTATATATATATAAATATATATAGGTGACCATTGCAGTTGTTGAGAGGGAATTGTCACTCCTGTCCTAATGCCTCCCAAGCCTTTTGAATGTTTGAAACCTTAGTCCACAGTCAAGTGGGTTTCCTCCTGGGAGCATCTGACCTCTTCTCCAGTTCTGAGTATTCCCATAATCATGGTACTTTGGAATCCAGACAGATCCTCTGATCTAAATTATGCTGAGAAACTTTTAACTGGGTCATTCCATTTCTTCCAGAACCCTACATCTGAGCAGCATGTGTGGTACCCCACCCTTCCCCAGGCCAGTTTGCAATGCACTCTTAATTTAAAGCATCTTGCTACACCAGTGGTAGGTAGAACAAAGACTGGAGTAGACCAGAGACTGAGCAGGATGTCTGAAGGAGAGAACTCCACCCTCTGCCCCTTTCTTGAGCTGGTGCCTGGGTTAGATACAGGTTTCAGTGATTGCTCTTGGGCCTGAGTCACTAATACTAATTTTTGACAATCAGCTCACTGGGGACATGGATTATTTATTCCCCCCCTTTGCTAGTTCAGCACTTACAGCCTTAGAGTCTTTTCTATTGAGTTTAAGACTCTTGGGCACCTGGAATTTTCCTTGTGGACACAGAAGCCAGCAGATTGTTTCTGACTAACTTCCTGCTGCTGACACCCAGGAAGCTTTAAGAAGAGCCTCAGGATTTCCCCCTTTGCTGGTGTAATGCAATGGCAGTGGCAGAGAAGGCAGAATGGGCAGTGCCATGGAGAGGTGCCCTCATTTGGCAGCATCTGGCAGCTGTTTTGACTCTGAGCCTCAGCTCTTCCATGAGTGAAATGAAGAGAGCTCTTGCTTTCTGCAGTCTGTGCTGGTGAAGCTTTCATGACATTGCTGCTGCACCTAGCACTTAGGAAGTGTCTTGGTGCCTCTGGAGCAAAGATGACCCTGAGATATCCAATGTCTTAGTGCTGAAAAGGGGAGGCAGAGCAGACAGACTTCCAGAGACCTCTCTTTCTTCAGCCTCTCCTAGTCAAGACTAAAAGGCTTTTATAGTTTTGAGTCAGACCTGTCAGAAGATGTGCTGTCTTTACTGTATGATGGCTTTAAATGCACTCCAGGGTTTCCAGGGCTCCTATTTACTCTGAAGGCATTTCAGATCCACAGTGCAGCTTTGAAAGAGCTCTCTGCACAAAGGGTTGCCTGTTTTCCTCATTTGTCCAGTATTTCATTTCTTCTGTGGCGAGGCTGGAGAGCAATAGCAAAGTGAAAAGGAAATGAAAACTTTCCAGGAAGAGCTGCAGCACTGACTGTGGCCAGATGCCTGCTGAGGCCTCATTGCTGCTCCATCTGTGCTGCACTCAAGAGGAGAGCAGAGTGGCTGTAGTGCCCTGTTCTGGAATCATGCAGCACTGATCCTCTGTGATCCAGGGCTGAGGAGGCTGCTCCTGCCTTTCCTTGCATGGTTGATCTGAGATCAGCCCCTCCTTTGCTCTTGGTTTTGTTCAGCACACTCCACCCTGGCAAAGCACTGGCCCCTGCTGCACTGCTCTGGTCTCCTGGCCACCCCTAAGGGAGTACCAGTTGTGCTCCCCAGCTTCCTGGTAGATTTTCTTTTACACTGCTCAATCCTGTGGTTTCTCCCATCTCTTTCAACCTCCTGTTTTGTCTTTTAAGGAAGATCCATCACCCAGTGTTCCTGGAGTGAGTGTCCCTGCTGTGCCCAGTCCAGCCTTCCCTCCTCGGCCTCCCACTCGGAGAAAACGCTACACGATCACCCCAGGGCACCTGAAATGGGACCACTTCAACCTGACATACAAGTATGGACCTGCATTAGCCCTAGGAATTGGCCTTTTCTGGGTGGCTGGGAGCTGAGTTTTCCCTGCCATGGGTAGAGGTGTTACCCACGAGTGTTGCTCAGGTGTTTGCTGCTGAAGGGAAAGCTGCTAAAGCCCCTCTCAAGTAGGAATGTTTCTGCAAATGCTGCACCTCTCCCCTCAGCTGCTCCCAGGAAGCACCATCCCTGCCTTAGGAACTCCTAGCACAGCTGGCTGGGTGCTGAGCCTGCTTACAGGAAACCAGCAGCAGGTTCAGGCTCCTGACAGGCCTCCTAGGGAGGAAGGGAATTCATCAGGAACTGTGTTGTGTTGATGTTTTTAAGAGTTCTGGATGAACCTGAATTATCACTGAGGGAACTTGCTGTGATTTCAGGACAGAGCTCTCCAAGTGCTTTCAGGAACATCCTTTCCCAAAGATAACCAGGAGAAAGATGTCAACTCTTAGATTACTAACAATAAAAAGCCTCCAGTTGCACCAGAGGAGGTTTAGATTAGATATTAAGAAAAATTTCCTCCCTCAAAGGGTTGTCCAGACCTGGCCCAGGCTGCCCAGGGCAGTGATAGAGTCCCCATCCCTGGAGGGATTAAAAAGCCAGGGGATGTGTTTAGTGGTGACCTGGAAGTGCTGGGTTAACAGTTGGATTTGATGATCCTAAAGCTCTCTTCCACCCTAACCAACTCTATGATCTAAAAAAGGTCCTTTTCAGGTGGCTGCTAACTCCAGCCACACCTGACTACAGCACTGCTCAGAACATGCTGAGTTCCCAGTGGGCAGCAGGGGCTGGTTTTGCCTGTGAGCCCAGACAAAGAGTGGGTGGCACAAACCTGACTCCTTCACACTGAGCAGAGAAAAAAATCTCCCTTTATGCTCATCTCAAACAGGCCAAAGCTCATCATAGTCTTAACTGTCCAGGTTCACACTCCTAACAGCCTGGCTTGATACGAAACCTTCTGCTCCCTTTAGGATGTGCTGGGACGAAGGGAGAACATAAAGAGCATAGCTAAAAAACAACCAGAGGGGATAGCAGAATATACACAGCTTTTCCCAATTGCTACACCTCAGGCAGTTTCCTGAATACAGATCTTCTTTTGGGACAAGGTAAGTTTCTAGGAGCCATCTGTACATTTCCATGGTTCTGCCATCCTGCACCAGTCATTTTCTTCCAGTTCAGCTGTATCATACCTGTGGCCTAAGCAAAAACCTCTCTGGAGTCTCCCAAGTGATGAGAGTTTTTTCAAAGAAAGTAACTCGTTTTACTATCAAACCTCTGATATCCTTTGGAACCCTCTTTCCAAAGTTATGTCCAGGAGAATTTTAAGTCAGTGTGAATATGTATATTGTAGCTGAAGTGTCATGAACAGGACTTGACTTACCTTGTCTGCTGCTGATCTGCAGTTGTTTCCTCTTCTAGCAACACTGCACAATGGACTGGCAGTTGTGAGGATAAAAATGGTTTTCCAAGAGAACCCCATCTGCTGTGCTTGAGGAGGCACAAAAGCTGTAGTCCAGAACAGGCCTGTAAAGAAAATCAGCAACAGATTAGTCCCTGTGGGGCTTTTAATAAATATTCTTAATATCCTATCCAAGCTACTTCTGTTTTAAACCTATTAAAGACCCGACTGTCTAACGCAGCCTGAAGAGCTTTCAGCTGCTGGTTGAAAAAGGAACAGCATTTTCCTGAAGCTGTTGTGTGTTCCTGCAGAATCCTGTCCTTCCCCAGAAACCTCCTGAGTGCCAGGGACACCCGCAAGGGACTGGCGGCCGCGTTCCGCATGTGGAGCGAAGTTTCCCCCTTCAGCTTCCGGGAAGTGCCACGGCACGCAGCCAGTGACCTCAAAATAGGTAAGGGAGGGGGGTGCCTCTGGGAGCTGGGAATGCTGCCTGGGCCTGTTGATGCCACCTGGGACTTGGGAGAGTGTTGTTCAGTATGGGAACCAGGAGCCTGGAGGGAGGAGAAGGTTCCCTTTTTGCTGCATCACTAGTTTATGCCTGAGACTGAGTGTCTCAGGCTGCAATAAAACCTTGGTGCTGAGGCAATATCTGCTCAGTCTGAAGCCCAGATGTCAATTTTTCCTGGGCTTTTTCCTGGTCTGTGTGAGATGATGATTTCCTGTGCAGATGGCACCAGCCCACATGCTGGGGTTTCACAACACTCCCTGTGCTCCCGGGAAGCATGTGGTGCAGCAGGAACTGTCCTGCTGCCACCTGAGCTCCAGGTCCAGGGGACACTGTGCTGCTGTCACCATGCTAGCAGACAGACAGCAGCAAGTCTGGGCTGTCTGCTTGGTTATGGAAAGGGAACAATTGCATCCTGAAGTTATCATCCCACTGTCCAATTTCTCTCAAGAAAAAAAAACTCCAAACAAACCATTTCCCTGGGATGTTCAAAACAAGCTCCCTTGGTCTAGCCTGCATCACAGCACCAGGGGGCTGGACAGTGGCTTTGCATTTCTTTTCCCTTTTGTGGCTCTAAGCTGGAAAACATGCAGGATACCATCAGAGATTTGTGGATTTTTGTCTGTAAACCACAAGTTTCCAGCTGTCTGTGTCCAGGAGGGGTTTAATCTCTTGGATACTCTAAATCTGCTGCTTTTTCCACAGGTTTCTACTCCATCAATCACACAGACTGTCTGGAGTCTCTCATTCACCACTGCTTTGATGGAACTACAGGGGAACTTGCCCATGCCTTCTTCCCACCCAATGGGGAAATCCATTTTGATGACCATGAGTATTGGATACTGGGGAACACCCGGTTCAGCTGGAAGAAAGGTAACAGGTGTCTCAGGAACCACAAAACAATGTCCATAGAGTATTTTAGGCCTTGTTCTGGGGTTTACTTGGTCTGGGAAAGGGACAAGTTGTGGAAAGACCACTTCCTCCTAGTGCTAAAGGATCTCCTCTGGCTTTACCCCAGGATTAGCACCCAGTGTCAGCTGTTTCTCCCTCTCTCCTGCAGGTGTTTGGCTCACAGACCTGGTACACGTAGCAGCTCATGAAATAGGACATGCCTTAGGACTCATGCACTCCCTGAACCCCAATGCTCTCATGCACATCAATGCCACCTTGACTGGGAAAAAGACCATCTCTCAGGATGAAGTCTGGGGGATTCACAGACTTTATGGTAAGGAAGGCAGATTGTGCTCTGGGCTCCTCTGGGTAAAGGTTTGCCTGAAGTGTCAGCTGGATCCTGGGGAGCCCTTTTGGTGTTAGACCCCCATGGTTGGGCAGGACTGGGCTGTAAGCCAGTGAGCAGTAGACAGAAGGAATCCTACTCCTTTTTATGTAAAGTAGAGCTAAAAGGAGGTGTAACATTGTCTGTCTGCAGCACTGCTCTCTTCAACTGTGACAGATAGGAGGCTGGGAGCCTGATAGCTTCATGTTCCCACATCCCTGTTTCAGAGAGGTCAGTCTGCTCTGTGCCCTCAGACCACTCTGAGCTGCCCTGACATTATCTAGTTTAAGACCTAGAAACAGCAACTCTCTGGAATCACTGATGCTACAGCATGAAAGCAGCTTAGTCTAGTGCCCAGCTCATACCATAATAGCACCCTGCACTTGTCACTGCACTCCAGGATTTCCTGCTTTAGATTCCTCCCTGCCCCAGCTCTACTGTTTACACTGAACAGTCTGATTTGGGTGTTTCCCAGCAGCAACAGTCTTGTTCACTCTCCCTCATGCTCTCTGTTTCAGGATGTGAAGACAGACTGTTTATGTGCCCATCCTGGGCTCAGAAAGGGTTCTGTGAGAAACGCAGGAAGCTGATGAAAAAGCACTGTCCCTCTGCCTGTGACTTCTGCTATGGTACCTGGCTCTGCTTCTGGCATTTTGGGGGGGGTTTGCACAGAGGGAGGAGGTAAAAGGTAAGCAGTGTCTGCTGCAGGGGTAGGCAGGACCTTAATTCCACACTGGAGAGCAGTGGATGCAAGTAAGCAGCCCCATGCAGCTCTAGTGAAGCACAGCAGAGATGGCCTCTCGGGTATCTCAACCAAGATCCAGGCTTGGCAGGAGGAAGCAGCTTTTATGTTGAAACAATTGCAGACTAGAACATTAAACTGTCCCACTCTTCTCTAGCTTAACTGACCCAGCAATAGGGAGTTTCTGAAAACACAATTCTTGGTGCCTCAGCCTGCTTCCCTTTCTGAGCCAACTGATGTGTCACATTCAGAGACAGAAGATGGAGTACAGCTCTTGATCAGGGATGGGACATAAACAAGAGAAATGACAAGCACAGCTGGACTTGAGCTGCTCCACTGAAAAGGAGATAAATTAAAGTATGTTAATCACTTCATCTAGTCTCTTCCTTCTATGAATCCAGATAAGGGACTAAGGCAGGATCAGGTCAAGTTACTGCAGCTGTGGAATTAAATTCAGCTAATGCCCCCGACCTGAGGATGTGCTGTGTACCCACTGCCTTTCTGCAGCAGAGGCTGGGCTTTAGAGCAGACTGAGGCAAAGATGCAGTCAGATTACAAGCCCATAGATCCCAGGGGACTGTTCAAATACCAAATGTATTCTATAGTTATGAAAACAAGAAAAGTTAATTTTTATCCATCTCTGTCAGGTTTACAGGCTACAAAACTGTTAACTTAGCATATAAATAATGTTACTTATCTATCCAAATAGGAGGTATTTTTAAGTCAATACTTTTAAGGTTCCTTAGGTGATAACATATATTTTCTGAAAGTCTTTTGAAATGACTAGAGCTCAATAATGCAATGCACTAACTTTTGCTGTTTCTTCCTCTCACCTCTGGTGGGTAGAATTCCCATTTCCAACGGTCCCCCCTACTCTGCCTCCTCCAAGGACAAAAACCAAGACAGTTTCTGAGGGCAGGAATGTCACCTTCCGCTGTGGACAGAAGATCATCCATAAAAAAGGCAAAGTTTAGTAAGTGCTCTCTCATTTATTCCAGTCTTTTAGGAGACTTTGTAGCTTACATACCAAAAAGGCTGAGGAAGGCTGAGAAACCAGGGGAGATAAGAATGCAGTTTATCCTCTGGAGCATGTCACTGTCTCATCTGGCACCCAGAGCAGACACAGGGGTGGGTCCCTGGCTGGCTGTGAGGGGAGTGTGCAGAGACTGGGTTAACAAGCAAAGCAGCAGTATGAAAGCAGAGCAATCAGAAAGAGCTGAGTGGGAAAAGGACTAAATCCAATTCCCAGATACAGCACACAGAAGAAAATTCTGACCATCATCAGGTCAAAGATCTCAGCCCGTATGCTGCAAAAATCTCCAGTCTTAAATTTACCCTTTCAGTTAATAGTTTGTTAGCTCTTGACTGTTGTTTTTGCCATCTCTAAAACTGAGAGCTGCCAAGTTCACATGTTAGACTGAAGACCTAAATTGCCACCAACTTTCACTAAGATTTAAGCTTCTAAAATGACTACTGCCCTGTTGTAAGTGCCAACATCTACCTGAAACACACAGTAAAATTTAACCAGGTCTTAAGTCCCATGGTGCTGTACAACTTCTTCAGCAGAACTCCCTAGGAGAAAGAAGACCCTCTAACACACACTGTGTTGCACTAGAGATTTTGTATTTAATTTCTATCATTTTTCTTATGACAGCTGGTATAAAGATAAGGAGCTTCTGGAATACTCATACCCAGGTTACCTGTCCTTAAACGAAGATCACATGAGCATCATTGCAAATGCAATTAATGAAGGAACTTACACTTGTATAGTAAGGAAAAAAGAAAGAATTCTGACTACTTATTCCTGGAGAATCAGACTGAAGCACTAACAAGGGCCCTGGAATGAGCACATGAGTTACTGCTATTTCTGTTTCAAACTCAAAATGTTTCTTTGGTGTTTTAGATTTAATCTCCAGTAGTGCAATTGAACTTCTAAATCAGCTGCTTCCATACCTTGGGCAAAAAAAGACTGAAACTTGATTACTGGAACATAAAACATCTCCAAATTAGTTTTAACAGTAAAGAACTTATCAAGTATGTGCTGTACAGAGAATTAAAGATTTTTTTTTTTAACAAGTGTCAGATTTCCACTTAACCTACTTGGATCCCTGTAGACTGCTGAAAGACAAGTACTTAACACATCATCAAAGAAATGGTCTGAGCTCCCTTGCAAAGGAGTAGTGTGGAAGGAAAATGACCAGTTATGCTCTGTGTTTTGCTATCACTTTTTTAGATCCTGGTGCACAGCACTAGAAGAAATCATAAAGAAGTCAAAGAACTAATATTACTTGCCAGAAGCAGGAGGAAGGGTCACAATGAACCCTTCCTAATGACTCCATTCTGCACTTTGACAAGTTCAAGTTTCCACAGAACATCTTTTTCCCTCCCAACAGCTTCCCTGTGGCTTGTATTTCTCCCTCATGCAATCTTATCCCCACAGGCTAATTTACCTCCATCAGCAGCTCCTTGGAACTTGTCCCTTAGGTGTCTGGTCAATTAGCCTGTGACTCCTTCGAAGAGATGATGCAATTTCCATCACCATCCTTCCCCAAGGGATGAGGTAAAGGTGCCACAGCAGCAGCAGCAGTGTCGTTGGGGGCAGGCAGAGCCTGGTGCCCTCAGGGGATGCTGGTTGGCAGGTAGGAATCCCTGACAGTTGTTACATGAAGCAAAATCCTTGTCCAGTCTGAACACAGCCTGCAGTACTTGCTGCTCAGCTCCATCCTTTTGCAGTTGTCCTCTCAACCTCTTGAAACTCAAGAGCACCAGCACCAAGCAGCTCGACACTGGCAGTGGCAGCAGGTGAGGACCAGAGCAGAGAGGCTCTGCCAGTGACATTCTCCTCTGGTCTAGGACAGCTTCACCATCACAGTTAGCTGAGGACAGTAGTAAAAAAACCCTGAAAAATGTGTCTCTGCAGGGCCAGTTAAGCTCAGGATGATGAGGCAAGTGCTCAAACTGGGCAACTGAGACACAAGAAAAGGCAGCAGTGAGGGAACAACACTGCACTACTGGGGAGAGCTGCCATCTCCCCTCTACAAAAGAAGAGTTACACAGATCTCTCAAAACCACATTAAACTGCCATTGCAATCCAGCTTTCCTTGTTTTACAAAAACTAGCCTAACTCAGACAAACCATCCTTTTCAACAGGACCACCTGCACTGGCTCCAGCAGTGCCAAGGAAGCTGGAAGGAAATAATTTCACAGAGATACAAAATTTTCAAGACATACAAAATATGCATCAAGATCTAATCCTGCAGAGCTTAGCACAGGCCATGGCTAAATGGCTCTGGAACAATGGGAGCTGCACAAACCCTGTTTTCAGGGGGCTACTGAGCTCCATGTCTGATGAGGGATCTTTTAGTTAACAGACCAGTAACAGAACTGTTTCTCCTTCCAGTACAGCACAGTCCATCAGGGTAAAAGTCAGAACAGTTCTGCATTCCTAACAGTGAAAAAAACCCTACTGGTTTCAAAATTTACCACAGTTTTAGTACATCCACATTCCAGTTCCAAGACCTTTACACAGAAGAACTCCTGAAATGTACTGAATTTAATAGAATGTTTATAATTTACATTAATCCTTTTACTGGAGGGATGCCCAGTTCTGATTGCATGAACACCCCAGTATTTTCCAAATCTTCCTGTTCCCAGAAAAGAATGAGTCTCTGAATCAGAGACTCTGCTATCAGAGGGATGTGACATTCCAACAATTCCTCTGGTCTTTCATGCTATGAGAAAGGACTGGAATATGGCATTATACAGTCAGGCAAGCTAAACTTTGCATTTTTAATGGAAAAAGGGCATATTTCATAGAACTTTCTATAGAAAATAAAGTTGCAAGTCTCCATATTAAATCTCTTTGATTTATAAAACAATAGAGAACTTCTTTCACACCCGTGCCATTGTAAGTACATGTATCCAACACATCCAACAGTGCACCCAAAACCACTGGGTATAGAGCCCAACCCAGCCCAGAGCTCTCCAAGGCACACAACAAGAAAGAAACCTCAGAACTGCTGTGTTGTTTTGCCCTAACTACATTCAGACACATACAATTTAAAGAAAATAAGTTGTTTGCCCAGTACACTGTAAGGGGGAGAGCAGGAGTTAAGGTTCCACTCTAGGAGACTTAATGCCACCAACATCCAAGTTTGCTGCATGTGAAGAAATAAAATCCTTCACACTATTAAACAATTATAAATGTATTTTAATTCTACAAATTTACAAGAAAACAAAACAAACCCAACAAAAAGAAAAACAAATGACCAAACACTGAAAAATAAACCAGAAACTCTTCTGGGATTGTACTTCAAGTTTTCCTTTGTTAAATTTTGTAATGATCCTTGGCTTTTTAGGTTAGTTCCAGTCCTCTAATGGAATGCAGCAGTTATCATCCACACCCAGCAAGAGCCTTTGAATCTGTGATGACATTTGACTTTTCCCCTGGGAAAAACATCTAGTCACCCTGAGGTGAAGACCAGAACTGGGCCCCTCAGAACTCCACTCACATGAACAGTTCTTGGTTTGTTTGGGTTTTATTTTTTTCCTTCTCCTGTCTTTCATGTTGAGTTTAAAACTTGAGGCTGAAGCCAGGTCCTGCAGCAGATGCTCCTTGGTTTGTGGTGGTAAGATGAAAACCTGTGTCTTTCAGATCATCATCACCCTGTGAATGCCAATCACAATTCCTGTATCAGTAAGGCTCTGTGCAGTTGCATTGCCCTCTGCAAAGCAAAAAGCTAAAGAACAACAATAAAATAATCACATTATCTCTAGGAGATGAGAAACAGATGTTTGATTTAGAGACATCACAGCTAAGGTCAATGCACAGGGTGATTCAGGAGCTTTCAGTGTTGCTCTATCAAAAGTCACCTTCTCTGAAAGCATCTCCAGGGTATTCCTAGTTAGCAGAACTCCCTGGTCTTCCACTGCAGAGAACTTACCCAGCATCTGAAAAAATACTCCTTGAATACCCCCCATATCAATATTGATACCTCAACAAAACCACAGCTAAATAAACTTACTGAATTGGCTGCAGTAACTACAGTGCATCTCACCTGTGCTGGGACATGGCCAGAGCAGTAAGAAGTTGATGCAATGAAGGCACCAAGAGCTGCCAAGAGGACAGCTTTCTGAGCCAGCTTTGGGTCAAAACAGCAGCACAACCCCCAGGGACAGACCACCCTTGCCTTTTTGAACTCTCCTCCAGCCATTTAAAAAGGAGACTTTTACCCACAACATATGCATAAACTTTCCAGGCTCTGGATTTTTTCCCCTCAGAATTAAATATGCAGCTCTGCAACCTTAGCTGGCAGTGTAAACCCATGTAGACTGTGAAAAGCAAAGTTGCTCTGGGATAAAAACCAGGCCTCAGTCCTGCTCAGTCACCCAGCCCTGCTGTGCTTACCAGCTGGCTGTAGCCAAGGCCTCCCTCAGGGGGTCGTGGGCTCGTGCCACGTTTTACCCTCTGCTGTTCACTTTTTGCTGGCCAGGTGGGAAACATGGAGGGGTCAATGGGAAGGGGAGTCTCCTGGAAATACTCGTGCTTCAAACCATCTTCAGCAGTAATTCTTCTGGCTGGGTAGTAAGTCAAAAAGCTGAGAAGAATTGAGGAAGATGAGGAAATGAAACAGGGGCAGAAAAGAAAAACTTTAGTCAGGAAATCAGAAATTCTACAGAAATGCCATTTAGAATTCTCTGATTTTTAACACTCAATTATTTGATCTAAGAGCTAATTCATTTTAAAAGAACACTAAACAATTAATAAAATCCCTCAATGCACTGTCAACTCTTTAAAGCAAAATTCATTGTCATGTAACCAGAATGCACCAGCAGAGTTAGTTACAAGGCCTGCCAGAACATCAGGTGGGATAGAACTCAGACTTGACAAATCTAGGGAAAAACCAAGAATGCTACTTTCCTAATTCTTTAGTATGATCTCTAGAATATGCTGCTTTTTTCCCCATTTTTTTCAATAGTGATTTGTTTTAACAAGATCTATCAGCAAACTGCATCCACAGAATTAAACATGACACAAATGAGCTAAAAATACTACTGAAACACTTTGCTGGTTTTCACTGACACACTTGAAATGCACCAGCACGTTTTGAGAAGGTTAAATGTACTGCAATACCACTGGTGCTGCCCTACAAGGCATTTTCCACTATCCTATCACAGCACATGGACACGTTTTCCCAGGAAGCACTTACTTGTTCATCAGATCAAAGCCCTGATCTGAGAGGAGTGCTCCAAATCTCTTGCGTAGGTTGTTGTAGGGATACTCTGTGAATGTCATCTTCTTCACTGCTGGCAGCTCACTGTAACCAGGCCAGATTTTTTCACTTGGAGTACCCAGATCCTGTCAATTCAAACATCCCCTTAAGAAACTCATTCCAGAGTGCAACCCTTCTACTTATGCTTGGCGTAGCTATAGGAATTGGTTAAGTATTCAGAGAAAACACACAAAACACAAATCATGGACTTGGCCTCTCAAACCAGCCTGTTAGAATCCAAAGATGTTAGAAAAATTACCTTAAAAACTTTGTTAATCTGGTCAATTTCTGACTTCCCTGGAAACAGTGGTTTCTGTGTTAACAGCTCTCCAAAGATGCACCCCACAGACCACATGTCTATTGCTGTGGAATATTCCTGAAAAGAAGGAATACTTTGTTAAATGAGTAGAAAACTTGGACTGAGC
>JAOEGS010016213.1:70726-81401 GCA_025447755.1 Corythornis vintsioides
GGGGGGGGGGGGGGGGGGGGGGGGGGGGGGGGGGGGGGGGGGGGGGGGGGGGGGGGGGGGGGTGTTGTTTTGGTTTGAGGTTTTATTTGGAGCTGTTGGAACTTGTTTCTTTCAAGAATACACAGAATCATTCCAGCACTACCACATCAGCATTCTAAAGGAGAAAAACCATCTGTCACCCACCCAGCTTCTGTCTGGGGAAGAAGGAACCTTTCTAGCTGTGTTATCAAGGAAAGCAATAGGGAATACTTAGAATTTCCACCTCTGAATCAACATAATCAAGCATACTCATACTTTATTCATCAAGTATAACCTGAAGTGACTCTGAGGAGTCACTCCTCCAGCAGGCAGAGGAAGAAGCAGACACATACCTTAGCTCCAAGCAACAGCTCTGGAGCCCTGTACCACAGTGTCACAACCACGGGCGTGTACGGCTTCAGCGGAGACCCGTATTCCCGGGCCAGGCCAAAATCCCCAACCTGAAGGAGAACTGCTGATCAGCAACATTTCCAACATGGGCCACAAAGAATTCCCTGTTCACCACAACATAAACCATGCAGCTGTGGCAAAGGCAATCTCTTCACTAGTAAAGTTCACTCTTCAACAACTGTATGTTTTACAAGCCACGCCTCCTCCATAAAGGTTAGTGCAAAACATTCTACCCAGCTCTTGGCATAGCCACAGCACAGTGGGATTCTGCAGTACAAGCTTTTCATTTTGTAAGTGGGTTCCATTCCATGGAATTCTTACTTTTAAAATGCCTGAATGACTGAGCAAGAGGTTGGAAGTTTTCAGGTCTCGGTGAAGGATCCAGTTGTCGTGCAGATGCTTCACCCCTCGCAGTAACTGAATCATCAAGGTTTTGACCTCACCTGAAAATGCATTTAAGATTTAATGCATTAAGCCAAATGCATTTAAGAGAATAAATCCATTTGGAGTGGTTGTTATGTTTGGAGAATGGAGAAGCAGGCAGGAAGAAGACAGAGATGCCACGTTACAAACACAGTGTATATTGCACCATAAAAACAGGCCACAGAACAAGAGCAGTTAAAACCAGAGTGGCCAGGAAAGCAAAATTCATGTGGATAGTTGGAATGTACCCAAACAATGGTCAGAAATTAATGCCTCAGAAACATCAGAAGTGGTCAAAAGTAAAACTCAGTGTTCTTTTCCAGTTCAGCAGAGGGGCAACTCCCTCATTTTCACATCTGACCCTCCACTTCACCCTGAGCATGTAGATTGCTCAGCCAAGTATCACTATGAGTATCAGCACTCCCAGCCTGTGGTTCTGTCTTAACTTGCATCAGTAAAATCAGACCAAAAAGAGAAAAAGCAGCAGTGTCCCTGTTCCAAAGAACACTCAGAGGACGTTCCAGGGCAATACATGTCACCACACACAGCTGGTTCTCTATGTCAGTACAGCCCAAAGACACTGAGGTTTGTGTTGGCCACTTGTCCTGTTTTGAGAATTATAGGAGCCTGCAGCAAACAGTACCTGGTAGAAATGGTTGCTTCATGGTTTCCATCAGGCTCTTGAGATCATGTTCCACATAGTTCATGACAATATAGATTTTATCCATATTACTACCTACAACAATTTCCTGAAACACAGAAACAAACAATCAGAATAAGCACATGATATTTAAAGAATATGCAAAATAAGTTTCAGACATTTACTGGCAAGAAGATAAATGGAGCTTGCCAATGGCAAAATCCACAGCAAAAATATTTTTCTATGGAAAAAAAATCCAGCTCATTTTTGCAAACTGTCAGATCATGCAGAGACAAGTCATGTCTGTGCAGTTTCATGGGCAGCACACAACTGCTCACAGCAACAGGCTCTGCTATGAATGCTACCATTTTTATAAGGCATTTTAACAGCCAAGAGGCAATATTTCAAGAACAAAAATACTTTAGAAATAGAAGATTGTGGCCTTACTCTGACAGTGACAATATTTGGATGCTGTGCTTTCAGAATAGTGTTTATTTCTCTCAGAGATGTAATGGGAAAGCCTTCCTTTTCCTTTTCCATTTTCAGTCTCTTCAGAGCCACAATTTCATCTGTAAAGAAAACACAATTATTACCTGCAGACTGCCCATCACACAGCTAATAAAATACATGTTAAGAGGTCCCCCAGTGCTCTGTCACTGGAAGAGGAACATGAAATAACCTGATAAATAGCTCTTGCACCATTCATAGGAAACTCAATAATGTCTTCATGCCACTTGTGATTACAAACCAGATATAGGCAAACAGACTGAGTTTTAAAAATATAAATCCACTTGTATGCTTTCCAAGAAGTGGTTCTTGGAGAGGGAGCTTTAAAATAGTGCAGCACAGTCCCTGCACAGCAGCCACTGTGCTTACAGTGACGCCTGCTGGAGCCATACATCCCATTCTGAACACTTCCAACCTGCTCACTCCCTACAGCAGCTCTCAAGCCAGAAGCCTTTTGAGACAGCACCTGGAATGGTGTTCATTGTTCTAGGCCATCATGCCCAATACAGAGATCACTTCTGAACTCAAATTGATGCAAGTGAAGCCCTTATGTCAAAGTCTACATCCTATTAAATAGCACAGAATATTCTATTTTAGACATTTGTTTATCCCTGACAAATGCAGAAGCATCCTCTGCATGCACCTGCAGCCATGGAAATAACAACTTCTACTAACCAGTCTTCTTGTCTTTTGCTCTGTACACTACACCATATGTTCCTTCTTCAATCCTGTTCAAACACTGAAATTCCTCCACACTACGACATCCCTGCAAAGACAGACAGACATTTACTCCTCCAGGACCTGGGGGAGGGTTTTGTTTTAAGAAGACATATGGTAAACTTCAGCAACTTCACAGGAATAGTTCAAATTTACCAACAGAATTCAACAATATGACTACACAATGTGAGAAAAGTATCTCTGGGGTTTATTTTTACTTGGATCTCTACAGGAATCCTGGACACAGTCTGTCTTTAAATTATTTCATTAAGTCTTCACTCATTCACTTCTGCTCAGAAGAAACTCAAATTTCTCCCACAATGGCAAAGGCAGCAACTCAGCACCTCAGACTGATACCTTTCACATAGTTCATGTAATGATAATATCTTCTCTTTGTAATTCTACAGTTTCATTAGGCTAAAAAAAAATAACCACCACCCATCTATTTCTGTTCACATTAACAGAACCCTTCTTTCACAAGTTTCTATTTTCAGATATCAACAGCAAGATACCAGAGTATCAAATGTATGACTACATTTTCATTTCCATCTAAAAGAGTAATCTTTCATTTTCCAATGTCAAAGACAGCTCTATTTCACACAGAATGTGGATCCTGTGATGCTGAGACATCAAGGTGTCTTCTGCCCATGAACCACCTCATGCACAAATCCATGTTTACAATGTTAACAAGCAGCCAGGGAAATCTATTTGCTTATGGTATGATACTTCAAATGATACCTGAAGTGCAGGAAGGTACTTGGGAAGCTCCTGTTTCAGTTCAATGGGGGAGGAAGCTGGTGAGTCAGGAATATAGTCTCCCTCTGTCATGGCATTGGAATGAGGGGTGCCCTCTCCCACCTCCTCCTCTTCCACTTCACTTCCTGCTGAATCTCGGTCAAACCTCGACTCTGTAACTTTAAAAGTCAGAATCAGTTGTGGAAAGAGGGAGAGCTTTGGAGCAATTATCTGTGAGAAGCCAAATTTCTCCTCTTTGCAGAGATGGCTCTTTCCAGACCTTGTTTACAGGCATGTAAATACAATTTCTAGTGTTAAATACAGCATATCAGGAAAAATTAAAATCTACATTAAGAAAATGAAAGAGAAAACTGGCCCAGAATGTCTGATTGCAAAGCTTTTTCCATGACAGGAGAGGAAAAGAGACCCAAAATTAAAAAGCAGGAAACATTAGCTCATTAGACTAGGGATGCAATTTCCTATATCTTAGAACAGGCATCAAGGAATTTCTGATTCTAACATAAGAATGGCCCCAAATGCAAAACACACCATGATTCAGAATGATGCCAGATCTACAAGAATACATTTAAAATATCTTTAAAGAAAATTGAAAAAAAAAAGATTCATTTGGGTGCAAAAATTCAAGAGAACACTTGTTTAAATATACAGTATTTGATTGTACCAACTGGGATGTGGTTTCCATTCTCCCGTTCCTCCTCTTCACTCATTTCTTCTTCACTCACCTCTTCTGCAAAACAGAATCAAGTGTGACTGAATAAACTCATCAGCCCTGTGGCTCCCTGTAAGGCAGATCACTGCTGAAATGCTTTTCTAACCTGCCAGGCTTTATTCACTATCTACTTAGAGGCCTCATACTTCTGTTTTGCCAAGTAAATGCTTCCCCTAATTCTACAGAACCTCACCTTCCAGCTTCCAACTGGGAATATAATTCTCACCAATGATCTGGAAATACAGGGCTGCTGGCAGGTGAAAAAAAAGTGAGGAAATGTATTATTTGCCATCAGAGCATGCTTGTGTGCCTTGTCTTTACTAATTAATTAAAGGAATGCCTGTAAGTAGATGCTTTTTCTATACCTCTTTTATGATGTTCATTTATTTATACTGGCATAGAAAAAAAATCCAGCATTTGCTACTGAAAACAATTCAAAGTGACAGAGACAGTTGTATTTACCACCCCCAAATAAGTGCAGAATTGCTCTCCACAGAGCATTTGTTATTTTACATCACTTGAGCTGTTAGCCTTACACCAGTTAGGAAGAAAAAAAGAATGGTTTTCAGTTTTCTAGTCTGGCTTCTTAGACAAACAATTGGTATTGCTTCTGTATAAAAGCACAAAATAACACATGGCATTTTTTCTTTTTAGTTGTCTTGACCTGTGAGATCTCAGTCTATCCTGGACTAAGAGGAAACCATTCAAATAAAAGAAACAAGAAAACCATAACACACCATTCTAGCACCTGCTTTGTGCCACTCACCAGCTGACTGCTCAGAGACTTCCTCAGAATTGCTTCCTGTCTCCTCCTCCTCCTCCTCTTCCTCTCCCTCCTCCTCAGAACCTTCACTGCTGGATTCTTCTTCCTCTTCTTCTGAACCTGATCCAGATTCTGTTCAGGAACAATCAAACACACAACTCAGTAGGTGTATGTTCTAACAACAGTGTTTCCTCAGAATACAGCCTCACAATTAACCAAATCTACTAAATTGCATTAATCACCTGATGAAGACTCTGCTGAGCTGGTTTTTCTCTCACTGTCACTGACATCTTGCAGGTCTGAAAGAGGGTCTCTCTCTTCTGGTTTCTCTTCTTTGACTGCTAAGACCATAAGAATTAAAACCAGGGTGCTGAGTATCACTTTTACTTACAAGACAGAATACACAGAAAGCTGCTTAACTTGCTCTGGCCATGAAATCAGTGCTGAACATTCTGTAGTGGAAATACAGAGCACTAAAAAAAAAAACAACCCAGCAAAATCCTTCTGCTCAAAAGATAACTTTTCTCAATTGCAGTGATGCAGAATCAAAAGTAAAAAATGTGGAATATTGACCTTTTGGTTATTAACCATGATTATGTGCCTGAGCCCCTCCAAAATTAATTAACAAAAATAATAATAATTAAAAAAAAGTCACATGGTAATGAGTATCAGCACAACACAATCTCACCAATGTGTGCACAGACAGAGCTCACTACCCTCCTGCAGCCCCCCCAGGAGCACCATGACTGGGGATGGATGAGACTCAGCCTCAGGCACTTGCTGCCTGCCCTCACCTGGGACTGCAGCTGACTGCATTCCAACATCAGCTCTCCTTAAACACTTCACCATTTGTTAACAAGGCAGACACAGAGCTTTTCTTCTTAAACAAAGGCACTTGTCTGTCATTTGTGCAAGTCCTCTACTCACAGTTAGGACCTTCTAAGCATGGAAATGACCATTTCTGGCTTAGAAAACAAAATTCATCATCTAACCAGAATGCTACTGTAAGCATTTCTTTTCTTCTCCAAGATGACAGCATCAGTGGTGCTTAAACTGTATTGATCCCTGGAAGGTAACTTGTTAAGGAAGCTTAGTTCCTACAACTGGAGCTAGTGCAAGCCATCCCTTCCTCATCTGCAAGGGAATTAAACTACAACACTTAGAAAATTCAGCCAGCTGCTTCTTTCAATATTGAATGCAGTAACTCACTTTGAACCTTATTAAATTACTACTACTGATGAAAAGGAGAGATTCATTCCATTTGTCACTTTCACAATTACCTGCAAAACCAGCACTGCTTTACCAAACAGTACATCTGTTTGTACTCAAAGGTTCCACAGCTATGCCACCATGGCTGAAGTGGACAATACCTGCCAGAGAGCACCAGGTTTACTGCTCAAAATTAAACACTACCCCAGAAGAGCTTCTCCTAGCCCCCAGGCAAAGACATGGTACAGTGGCAAATGCTACCTGGTTTCCTGCTCTCTCCTTGCTCAAGCTTGTCTCTCTGCTGTCGTAATGGGCTGCGACTCCAGGGTCTCACTTTTACTTTGTCTCCATATTCTTCCCTCACTGTTCTATGGTGAGCAGAAACTAGGGAAAACAAAACCAGAAGAAATGGTTACGTCTCCCTGCCCTAGTTAGAGTGCTTCTGTCTGCTACCACCACCTGCTTTTCCTTGTTCCTTCCAAACTAAAGGGTTATGGGGAAGAGTGGGGAGGAACCTGGCTGTGTCTAGGAGAAGAAAGGTCTGTGATTTACCTCACACACAACACAATACAGGTTTGCACTACTCAGAGAAAGGTGCTGCCATGCTTGGGAAATAGAAGCAAGATGCCCTATGCACTGTGCAGTAAACACCCTGAAACCAAGGCATTGGTGGAAGTGGAGAGACCAGGACATATAAAAGAATAAAGCCAGCTAATGTTTAGGAGGAGCTGACAGAAGATTTAGAGCAATAAAGATAAGGAAAATAAAAGGCCAGGTAGACTGAGCAGTATCAGCATAAACACCAAGCACTAACTGGAGCTGTTCAGTAGGAGCTGAACTGGAAAGAACAGCAATAAATATGGTTTCTTCTGCTACTCTTGAACCATCTTTGTCACCTGATCACAGGAAGGGGTTCTGATTTTTACCTCTGACAGCTGGGACAGAGATCCTTTAACCCAAAGTGATCTGAATGTAGATTGCAAGTATCCAACGTGCTATACAAAGCAGGGGTTCATGTGCACAAGTTAAATAGCTCAGTTATCAGATGTTCCCCACTTGACTCCCACTTTTTCATGGCTGGAGTACTTACATCAGCTGTCCCTGCCTCTGCACTTAATTCAATCTCTATCAAGTTGGGTTAGACTCAGCCAAAGAGTTCAGAAGCAACAGGGTTCGTGATGGATACACTCACACACACACAGAGACAATGTCCACTGCAGAAATGTTACTTCTAGAGGAGACCAGATCAGCAGAGAGAGGCAGAGAAAGACTTCCTAATTGAACTGCCCTGATATTTGAGGCATATAACACTGTTTTATTTCCCCATGTAGAACTTAACACACTTGGGGTTTTTTTCTCTCCCACCTACACAGAAGGCCCCCAAGATTTCATATTTTTAAACTCTGGCACTGACCAAAAAGAGCAGATGCTTCCTACAGCTCCTTTCCACCCCTGTCAGCAGCCAGCCAGCCCCAGTGACAGCTCCACGGAGTCAGTTACCTTCTCTCCTGGCTTCCCGCTCCTTCCGCCTCTCCTCCGCTCGCCTCTCCCGTTCTTTCTGCTCCCTCTGTTCCTTCTGCTGCTCTCGGATTTTCCTCTCTCGTTCTCGCTCCAGCTGCTCCAGACGATCTCTAGAAAACAAGCATTTTTTTGGTGACCTGACATTTCACTCCAGAAAGAGTTTCTGAAGGAAAACTGCTTTGCTCTCAGGAGCTAGCAGGCCGCCAGTGGCAGCCACAGCCCATCTTACAAGCTTTTGCTCTGAGTCTTTCTGTCATTTCAGAACAATGGCAGGTTAGAGACAGATTTAGAGGAGGAAGGTGTTCATCTCTCTGGTGGTGTGTCACAGGGGAGGGAGGGTTGGATGTACCTCTCCCTCCTGGAATGCTCCCTTGCCATCTCTCTCCGTTTCTGTCTTTCCCATTCACGACGGGCTTTATCCTGCTCTTCTCTATGTCTCTTCCTACGCTCATGCTCCCGTTCTTTCTCTTTCACTCTGGCATGTTTCCCTAAACAAATAGAAATTAATTTGGGAGTGTTACTATTCAGAATATTTAGTGCTCCTATTTTTAAAAAGAAAGGATGAAATTTATGGTGACCTATTTTCATGGTCTCTTGTTATTAATGGAAAAAAATCCTGCTCTGGAAGTGTGTTGGAAAACTAAAAGATTGGAAGATTTTGCATAAATAGTTGCATTAAAAACATGAAAAGGCTGTTAGTAACAGGAATACAGCATGAATCTTTCTAGAAAGGGTGTTTTTTCTTTTAAGGTCAGGTATAAAATTTGTAGCTCAGCCCACTCACTGAAGCCAGAAGGAAGTTTGACTCCAAAGAGGAAAAGCAGATTCCATGTCCCCATCCCAAAGTGATTACATGTCAAAGTGCCCCCTGCCATTCCCATGAGGGCATTAAACATAATGAAAGAAATAATACAAGTTTCAATGCCTTTGTCTCATCCATCTGACATGTTTGGTTTGTAGCTGCTGTTCTTTACTCTCTACATGGTGCCTGTGTGGCTTCACCTGGGGAAGCCACCAAAACTGTCACCCACACACACTAACAACAACCTTCTGCTGAGTGACTGCGGTGTCTGCGCTTCTCTTTCCTCTTCTCATCTTTTCTATGATGGGTTTTTTCTTTCCGTGACATTTGCTGTGGTGGTTTTATAGCCAAGGAATCATCTTCTTCTCCTCTGAAACAGAAGAGATATGAACAAGCTCAGGAAGGTGATGTGTGCTGTCAGACTGTGTGTTACTGCCTTTTCTCTCCACTTTTAAAATAAAGCATTTCTTACTGGCTTATTACTTGATATTAGAGCTCATTTCCATGTTACCCCTGAGCTAAGGCAATACAGAAAGTCACATTCCATGAAGATGACATGATGTCATTCTCACCTGTCTTCCATGGAGTCTTCCCTCCTGTAAGGTGAATTCCTAATGGTTATTTCCATGCGGTGATCTCTCAGCTCCCCCTCTTCAAGAGAATCTCGCTTCGAATCCCTATCATCTGACTGAGAGGGAGACACAAGAAAGGGCCAAACAAAACCTCAATTCAACTGTATGACACAGAATGAAACCCCCTCAGTACTCCACTCTTCCCTTCCTGCCTCAAAAACCACCCTCACCTGGTCACACCAGTATAGTCACTTATGAAGCAGCCCAATATAACTGTATTACAGTGTCAATTCAATGTAACTAAAACTAAACAGTGATTAAGAAACATTACATTAATTGCTGCAGGTTCTTTCCAAAAAAATGTTATTTTGTACTTAGTTGTACAAAACCAAAGAGTAACAAAAAGAACAGAAATTGGTTCGTTCAAGAACAACTGTTTACATCCATTCTTCTACAAAGCCTTAGAAAGCTTGTTACTTGAACTACACCTTCCAGTTAATCACCTCAGTTTCTTTTCTAACCAATAACTTTGAAATAAAGCACATTACACAGCATAAGGCCAATGAGATCTTAGCAAAGAGTTGTCTTTTTGTCAAACATTAGAATTAAGAGATCACACTGAAAACACAGTAAGAGCACAGAGGAATTGTGCTGACAGGATAGGAAGCCTCATTATCAGAAAATGAAGCTACAGGCACCAAAGCTCCTCAGGTTTCATTAGCAATGTTTAAATACTAAAGGACAGCTTACATTTTTCATACGTTTTATCTCTGCCTTCTCTTCTTGCTCCTTCCTTCGTTTTTTTTCCTGAAGAATTTCATCTAAAGTTTTCACTTTCCAAGAATCCTTTTCATCACCCATTTGAGTTTAAAAAAAAACTGTGAAAAAAGAACACGACATGAATGAAACCTCCACAGCCCACCACAGATACCTCTGTCTTACCCTGACTCTGTGTACACAGACAAACACTTGATGCACCATCCTCAAGTAAAGTCAAGTGGGACTTGGCTTAAGGGGAACCACTCTAAAGTCCATTATACACCTGCATTTTTTGCTACGAACTTCGGGAGCTGTTCGAGCGCAGGGTAAACAGCTCCAGCCAGCGCCTGGTGCTTTGCTCCAGCGGCGGCCGCACGCACCTGCCCCTCAGCCCCTCACGCACCGCCTCGGCACCGGAGGCTGAGGAGAACCGCTGCTCCCAGCGAGCACCACCGCAGCCTCCTCCCGCCGCCCGCTCCCCCGGGCAGCGCCGCTCCCGCCCGGCGCACCAGCGAAGCCCAGACGCGGGGCTCGCGGCCGCCAGGGCGATCGGGCGGCCCCGCGGCCCGCACCCGGCGCGGGCCCCGCCGCCCCTTTTCCCCTCGAGAAAGCGCTTCCACCCGCGGCCCCCGCCTCCGCCCGGCCCCGCTTCCCCTCAGCCCCGCGGTCCGGGCCGAGCCGACCCCGCCGTGGAGCAGAGGGAGCGGCCGAGACTCCGCCACCTCCCCCCAGGCCCGCTCACCGCCGCTCCCGGAGCCTGCGAGCAGCTGCGCGACACAAACGCGCCACTTCCGCCCGCGCAGCTCCCTGTGACGTCACGTGACGCGCGCCGGAAAAGCGGCGCCGGGAGCCCCGCGGGGTGGCGGGG
>JAOEGS010016214.1:0-10894 GCA_025447755.1 Corythornis vintsioides
ACAAGAGGCAATGGGAGTCAGTTGGAGCACAAGAGGTTGAGGGGAAACACAAGGAACAACTTGTTCCCAGTGAGGGTAAACACTCAGGTGTTTATCTATAAAGCCTTTGAGGTAATGACTTCCAAAAAAATTTCTCTTGAGCTCACAAGGATCCTGTCAGATGGTCACCCAAATCTGCCCAGAAGCAAGGTGGGTGGAACTCCCTCTAAAGGCAGAAGTGCACACAAATCCTAAGCAAAGAGTGCAGGAGGGCAGTCAGTAGCAGGGCTGTGTGGAAAATCCAGGTATTTTAAAATAAAATAAATAAAAAACAGGTATTTTCAGCTCCAAACTTGCAGCTGGGCAACTGCCTGGGGAAGCTGCTCCAGTAATTGATAGCCTGCTGGACTGGAAATTAAGTACAGGGGAAATAAGACTCCCTCCAACCATCCACATAATGGGAAATTCAGAATTAGTGGCATATCAGTATCACAAACAAAACAGGGCTCTTCCCACACATGCAGGGCAAGCTCTTTCCTACCATTAATCCAGCAGCTTTCAAATGATGGTTAAGAGCACTTAGGAGTAAATTATAGGGTTAAACCTGCTTTTTAATCTCCTCTAATAAATCATGCTGGTTAGAGAATAAAAAAGCCATTCTCCTTTCCCTTCAACATAACTATCAGAATGGATTAGACAAACACTCTGAGATGTGGCAGGTGACAAGTGGAAATGTTTATTGTTTATTGCTACAAGTACCTGTACCATGCTGAATATTGACTCCACTGCCAGTCTGCTCCTAGTCCTGGGCTCAGCACAGTTCCACTCCATCCCTGCATTAGATACAGCCACTAACTCACCTGCTGGCTGCAGCAATTGGTTGTTGGCAGTGGGAGGAACTGGAAGAAGCTGCCATACATGACCGAATGATAAAGTCAACACTTCATTACACCTGTCATCACCCACAGGAACCTAAGTTTCCAGCATCAGCCTCCCTGCAAACTAAAATCCAGCAGGGGCCAGAGAAACCAGAGAAGATTCAGCTGAAGCATGGGAAGCAGTTTAAAAGTGACTGCTTGAAGGTGAGATAAACATCTCACTGGAACAGTCTGTGCTCTTGCCCCACACAAGGTAGCTGGCAGAATTATAGAGCACTAGGAACTATTATAGCTCTACAGCTGTCAAATAAGTACTGTTGTTTTCAAGAGTGAGATATCAGATCATCTACAGGCAGGGATTGCTTTAGGTCTATTTATCAGTTTACTCTCAGTCTTGTTAAGCTCAGAAACCCAGAGATACAGCACAAGCCTTTCAGCAGCAATCAAAGGCCAGGGAAGGACAAAATCCCTCCTGTACTACAGACTGCTTCCTTCACATGAGTTTTAAGACATCTTTTCTTGAGGTACCATCCATGAAATCCTCTTCAGGACAGTAAACCACTCTGCACAGCAACATTCTGTCTCTTTTTTCCACCAGACTTGGAATAAATTTAGATAGGTCAAGGAGAAATACACCAAGCACCTCAGATTAATTAAGTAGCTTGATTGGTTGTGCCACTAACAACTTCCTTCACCACTGAGTGGGGAAGTGAACCCTGGTATTAATTAGTTGGAAAGCCACACTGTTCATCATGGTCTCTGCTCAGCTGCACTAGAAACAGTTTTGAGGTCCCAAATATATGTCCATAGTCTGAAATGAACTCATCTGCTCATCTTCATTTTGAGCTGGAAGGCAACATGCACCTTCAGAGGGGGATGAGAGAGTTTTGGAAGCAGCCAAGAACCAAGAACATTCCCAGTACTTACTCCATGGCACAAGCATCAAATTCAGTGGGACTTTTATTTTTCTTAGCAGTACAATCAGAAGAGCTCCATTTTACAGACACTGCTTCAGGAAATCACTTGTGTGTAGTTCACCTCTATCCCTTGATCCTCAGTGGGCAGAAACCAAATGGTTCAAGCATTGAGGTATTTTGCATGGTGTTTGATGTGGTCATTAATAAAAGTAGCAATGAAAAAATAGCTGTGATCATAACCCTAGAAAAAGCAGAACAACAAAAGAAATCAGCAAACACAGCTCACAATAAACCAATCATACTAAGCTCTCTTCTAATGTTAGTTTACTCAGTTTTAGTTACTTAAAAATGACTTTTCTGCTGTGAGCTGTTTTAAGGAATCAAAAATAGCTGTGTTAGATTTAAAGCCTGTGAAGGATACCTAATGAACAGCTTAAGTTTATATGAACACTAGGAAGTTAAACGAAAGTTTAACTAATGCATTTTAAGCAGCATTATTGCTGCTGCTGCTGCAGCTTCAGCCGACCACTGGCAGCTTCAGCTCCCATCTCCACCCCGGTCTGTTGAAGCTAAAATCCTGGCTCCACCTAGTGGTGAAACGCGGCTGAATCTGAGGGATATTTCATGCAGCCTTTGGTGGCTGATCCTAAGGAACATGTCACTTCTCACCCTCCCCCTCACTTGGCCAGGGACAGATTCACAGCTAAGTGAGAGCAAGTCCCATGAAGAGACACTCCCTGTCACACAGACCCCACAGAGCAACAACCATGGGAGAGCAGAAGCCACTTGCCTGCTGCAGTCTGAAGACAACTGGGATTTTCCTCTCTGTGCAGGCAGCAATGAAGTTATCAGGCAGTAACTGGCCTGCTGATAGGAACTGGTCATCTTTGCCTTGATCAATCAAGATGTCCAGGTGAGAGTCTGGATAGGACTTCACAAGCTGTGTAGCATCATAGGCCTGCAGGAAGAAAGTGGGAACAACATTCAGTTGCATATGTTAGACAGGGTTAACCTGCTGATGGCATGAAAAGAAAGTGAAGGGGCCAAAAATATTTTGGGATTGTTGGATTTTTCACAATAAATTATGTTAAGTGTAAGTTTAACTGGTGATTTTTAAATACACAAACTATAAAGAATTGTGAAAGCAGCTAATGCTCTCCACTCCTGTTATAATCAGACATGGATATCTTCCCAAGAGAGACTTCAGTGCCATTTACAAGGGATTGAACTGCAACTTGTTTCTTTACAAAGAAATCAGAGTACCTGGTCACAATGATCCCTTCTAAATTAATCCTGGGGATGCAGTGCCATGTTTATTCTGAGATTAAATAACACAGCAACCTGCATACAAACACATTTGCATCTTAGCCATTCATAAAGACCTCAAAATTAGGGTACTGGAGCTAAAACATTAACTTGGCTCAGAAAGTTTGGAGCAGTCTCTCTTTTCAGTCTACTACAAAAACCAGCTGGTTTATATATTGAGAACCAAGTCTGAGGAACTTTACCTCTTTTAAACTGCTCCCTGCTTCCATGCAGTACAAAGTCTCAGACTGCTCAGGTTTTTTCTTAGCCCAGATTTTAAGAGCTTCATAAACCAGGAAGGAATTGAGACAATTTGAAGAGCCTTCTATCTCATTACACTTGTTGTAAGCACCATCAGGCAAGAGCAAGTGACACCAGCACAAACACAAGATTATTATCCATGCTTAGGAGTGGAGTAAAAACCAAAGTATCAACCCAGGGGCAGACCAGAGTTTTGTTCCAGGCTCCTGTTGTGATGTACCTACAGCTCTCTCATTAAAGGACTGCAAATTGCACCACATACCTCCCATTTGCTTACATCTGATCCCAGATATCCACCAAGGGCTTTTTTCCCCCACTGGCACTGAACAGGGTTGCAGATAGGAGCAAATGCTGATACAGACTGTGCAGGAATAAAGCATGAAAAAAAAAAACCCATATCAGTTAGGAAAAGTGATCTGTTAACAAGCAAACTAAAAGCCTTTTCCAAAATGATTTGGAAATGACTGTCAGAACCCAGGACTCCCCCACCAACCCTTTTAGTTGCCCTGTTACTAACACTGACTGTCCTTATATACCTCATATAAGCTGTCTTTATCTTACCTTGTATTTCCCAGGATTCTTCAGAGCAAGAATAAGAGCTCCATGACCTCCCATAGAGTGCCCAAAAATTGACATCCTTTCAGGGTCAGTTGGAAAATTGGCATTTATTAGTTTGGGCAGCTGTAAAGAAACAACAGTGTAAAAAAAAACAACCTTTAAAACAACTTGAGTATGTTTAGGAAAATAAAACAACACAAATGACTAATGTGTTTTCATGCCAGAAAGGCACTGAGATCAAAGGCATATCTTTAGTTCTGGCCTGACACCTGGGATCACAGCCTGAAAGCAATTTGAACAGGACTGAAAAATCAAAAGCAGACAATTCACCTGATAGTAAGTAACTCCAAATATCTCTGGAGAAATTTATCATAACCCTGTAAGATGAGATGTGGGAATTTTCTAAGAAACACAGTGCTATTTTAATAGATGCATAAATATGTAAATAAATGAGATTAGTTGCTCCCCATAGTCCCATCAACTGCAGTTTTAATCCAGACCACACAAACCACATGTGGAGTAAACTGGATACTCCTTTTTCTTACAAATATCTCAAGGATCAACTTTTATATCCATTTAAAGAAAACCACCACCATGCAGGAGGTTGTTTCAGAGACAGCAAAGCAGAGATTTTGCAAGAGCAGAGCTCTGTACACCTAGCAAATGAAGAGAGGCAAAGTTACCTCATCCTTTATGTAGGAATACATCCTATAGTTGGTTTTCCAAGGATCTTCAGTGGCATCCACATAAAAACCAGCACCAGTGCCAAAATCCCAGCTTTCATCTTCTCCTTCAATATTGCAGCCACCTAGAATGAAAATTGTTTCTATAGTTACAGTCTTTCCTTTACTGCATGTTCAGAATTGGAGAATCTGCCATGAAAATCAGAGACCTGGGACAGGAGCTTCTCTATCAACATGCCCCTAACCCTCCAAATGTAAGACAATTCAGATTTTAATTCATTAGTACAGTGTGGTTTTCAACAATGCTTTGAAAAAACCACTTAGATATTACCTACAGATGCAGCCAGCTTCTAATAACCTGTTTCAGTAGCCCTTAAAAAATAATTCAAAGATCTCTCCTAAACTAATTCTGTAAAGTTTCCTTCAACTTACCCAGGGACTTAGTCAAAAGTTGGCACTGCAGTATTTTCTGCTATTTATTTCATTGCTCCTACCTGTAACTCCCCAATAAATTAATTTATTTGAGTAACTGCAGGGTTGTATCCTCTTTGCAAGGCTACACTTCCCAACTCAATTTGCAATGTCTCCTTCAAAGTCAATAGATCCCAGCCAATCTTCTCTCACTCTCTGATTAGTCTGTGATTTACCAGCCCAGTTTTCAGAACAGAATGTAATATTTCAAGGTATATTTGAAATGTTCCTAGTTTCTGCAAGCCAAAATTACACAGGCTTTCACCACTGTCAGATTATGCTGCAAACTGATGTGCAATTTGACAGCCCCTGTCAATCTGCAGAGATACCTGCCACCCTGTCAGGGTGAAATCACTTTTTTTTCTACAAGGATCAAGGCCAAGTTTGCTCCAGCAACATAACCTTGAACACTGAGTGATTTTGGAACTTAACAGCCTAAGAGTTGCAGGGACTGGGGGTGTTTACACAAGGTGCTGGATGTAAAAGTCTGTCTTTGGTGCCTCAGAGCCAGACAAAATCTCAGAAAGTCCTGTCAGGCAATGAAGGCAGTGCTGATTCTGCTGAAGGAAACTTAGGAAAGCCTTGAAAAAAAGAAATTTGAAAAGAAACCTGCAAAATACAGCTCAGCCACCTACCTGGAAAAGCAAAGCCCTAGGAAAAGGGAGAACTGAAATCTATCAGGACCTGGCAGAGGGGCTGTAATGACAGGTATTTTGTATTTTCATGCAGTCTTTTTTTTTTTCCCAGCTACATCTCCTGGCTCCTGGAAAGTAATTCTCATGTAGTTGTAACTAACAGTTAAAAATCACATATAAACACATCAAAGTCAAATATTTCACTACAAATGCTTAGATTTCTTAATTTGGGAATATATTTGAACTGCTCTTCAGTTGTTTCTTCAGACAGCTCAAAGAGATTGAAGAACACTTGGGAGACTGAGCTAAAATCTAAGCCTATAGTATGAACCACTGAAATTCATCTAAGCAGCAGAGCTATCCTGATGAGTTGTTAGACTAAAAGGCAAGAAAGAAGCTGCAAAGAAGGTTTTAAAAGAAAATGGACAAAGCAGTGAACATGGACAATGGACAAATGCAGTATTGCCAGAGACAACTTCACCAGTAAAACCAAGTCCCACTGTAATTACCCAGTGTGAGTCATGCAGAGGCTAATGACCCATCTCTAATCTGCAGCAGGTGGCAACAGTGAAGTGCAAAATCAGTTCATTAATACCCAAGTCCTGCTCTTCTGTCCCTCTTCTTCCTTACAACTATGTTTTTTCTGTTCAATGACCTGAATTCTTCAAAACCTAGACAGGAGAAATATTTTTCTGGAAAGAACAGCACTTTATTCCCATTTTACCTGTTCAGATCTGACCCACTAGAGCCTGGGAAATACCAGACCACCATCTTTGTGTAACACTCCTGAGACTGCAGCAGACTCCAGCAAATACCAAACATCATACACAAAACCCCTAGAAGGTTGAACTTCCAGGAGCTGCAGAGCCACAGCAGGTTTCTCACAGCACTCATAAGTTCAGCCTCATACAAATAACAGCAAATTATAATTTTAAAAGCTATTTATCAGCAGGTTATTGCAGCTGCAGGAGGCAAAGGCTTCTGGTTTGGATTTCTAAGTGTTGTAATCCTCTGGAGACATGCATCTAACTGGCTTTAGGAGACAGAATAAAGAGTAAAAATTCTATCTTCATGTGACAACAAAGTTCTGCAGATGTTTTAAAGCCTCAGCAAGCCACAAAGTGCAGACAAGTATTTCTAATAACACATGCCTCTTGGTTCACTTTTTTCTCCCTCTCTCCTCATTTGTGCTGAACTCAATGGTCCCTTTGTTCTGGTTTCAGTGCCACAATAATAAAAGAATTTTAAATGTCCAATATTCACTACCACATTATTAAGAATACAGTCCATGTAACACAGCAAACAAGGCAAAACAGAAAGTTGAGGTGATATTCTGACTCAGGTGGGCAACACACCTTGGAGCAACCTCTAGTACAACAACAAAACTTACGTGGGCTTGTGTCTGGGGCAACAACAATAAGCCCATGCTCAGCTGCAGCCTGCTGAAAACCAGCTTTTGTGATAAAATTCTGTTCTGTGCAAGTCAACCCTAGAGAAATAAAAATATCATTGGTTACACACTGCTCACAACCTACAAGTTTCTAAAACCTTTGACAGCAGGACTAGGGAGCTCCTCACCTGGAGCACTGGGGACAGTTCTGGGCCCTGCACTTCCAGAAGGATATTGAAGTGCTGGAGGGTCCAGAGGAGAGTGACAAGACTGGGGAAGGGACTGGAGGGGAAGTCTGATGGGGAGAGGCTGAGGGAGCTGAGGAGGAGACTCAGGGGGGAGCTCATCACTCTCTACAGCACCTGAAGGGAGGCTGTAGGCAGCTGGGGCTGGACTCTTCTCCCAGCTAACAGTGGCAGAACAAGAGGCCATGGCCTGAAGCTGCACCAGGGGAGGTTTAGGTTGGATATTAGGAAGCAGTTCCTTAGGGAAAGGGTCATTAGACACTGGAATGGGCTGCCCAGGGAGGTGCTGGAGTCTCCATCCCTAGTGGTGTTGAAGGAGAGATTGGATGTGGCACTGAGTGCCATGGGCTAGCTGGGTGTGCTGCTGTCAGCTCTTAGAGGGTAGAGCATTTTGAACACTTGAGTATGTAATGCATAAATATAAAATATATGTAAATGCATGATCCAGACAATGATCTTCTGTAGAGGACAAAAGCTGCCACTGTAGCACCTTTACATCAGGTTTACAGTTACTATATCACAGTAGCTAAAACATGAATATATTTTTTGAAGTACTAAAATTCAAGTTACTTACCTGAGAGCCAGTACAGCACAGGACACTTTGCAGTTTCTGCTTTTGGAGGCAAGTAGATTCCAAATTTCATTTTGCATTTTAGCTCTGCACTGTATTAATAAAATACTCCTTGTTATCATCACTACTTAATTAACATGGTCACCAATGTTAAAAAAAAAAGAACATCTGTTCAAAAAGAAAGTTGGTCAGTGAATTATAACAACTAAGTTTTTAAAACTCAGCCTCTGAAAATTCAAACTGGCAACAGGTAACCATCCTACCCTGTTCTGAATACACTTAAAAACTTACAATCAAGTCACTCTTTGCAGTGCTGCTAATCAGGAACAGTTTGAAAACTGAATTTTTAAGCCCAGCAAAATTTAACTTGACTTTGTCTCTTAAACTGGAAAGTATTTTTTACTGAAGAAAACATCCACATGACTGTTGACCCTGCACAGCATTGCCACAGCAAGAGACATTTTCAGTCTGCCAAGTCTGCAACCAATTGCTACTGAAGGAAAAAATTGTCAGTAAAAGCTTATCTAAGCATAATTAATTTTTCCTTCAATCAGAAGTGAAAAAAAACCAAAACACTTTTTTTCTGTTCACCTTAATCAAACACAAATCTAACTACTGGGTCTGTCTATTCACAGAGTTTTTTAATGAATGCATAAAAGTGAAATATCCAGTAGAGTGCTTGGAACTTTGTACAAACAGCAGCTCTTTGTGCTGCAATGAGGGCAACCCAAACTAAGGCAGCCTTCCAAAGGTAAAAATACTGACTTCCCATCTCAGATCTGCAGCACTAAGTATACTAGACACGTTAAACATTAACATGAAAATACAGGAATACATCCAAAGCAGGAGCAGCAGACAGCACTTCTCACAGAAATAAGGCTGTTAGGGAAAACACACTATTTTCCTGCATCTGAAAATGCTGGCAGCAAGGAGAGGATGGATTCACTGCCCCATACTAAGCATGTAGGTTGCTTTTGTATTGCTTACCTGTCGTGTTCAAACACCTTCTGGAAACCTTCAAAGCATTTGTTGCTGGAAACCTGTTTCAATGCCATGGCTTTAACTGAAAACAAACAAATAAGGAGCAAGTTAATATTGAAAATAACATTCCTGGATTTCTGTTTTCATAAATCACAGCAGAAGCTGAATACAACTTAAATAATCTTTGTTTAATATCACAGCTTTTCAGAAGAAAGAATTTCCTGCAAACACTTCCTGATCTTCAATAAACTTTCTATTTCCCCATGGAAATGGAGGGCAGGGGGAGGTGAACTTCTACGAGCAGAACTTACAAAGCCTTCCTGCTTTCCTACAGACCCACATCTCCAATCACCTTTACCTCTGAAGTAACCACAGCTCACACTTTGCTGCTACCAAAATCTCACATGCTGTGGTGAGCCTGAAGCTGCTCAAGATGAGTGGCCAGGCTGCTACCTCATGACGACCATCCAGGCCATACCTTTCCTTCCTTGTGTGGCCAATATCCAGCCACTAATTACCACAATCTGTAATCATCTTTGGTGGAAACTAATTACCTTATTTTAAAAGGCTGGTGGACAACAGAGGCCTCACAGGGAAGCAGAAGGGTTTGCTATGGGAAACAAGATGAAAAATACAAGCAAAGAAAGGAGTAATGGGAGTTCTAAACCAGACAGGAGTGTTGTTAAGTTTGGGAAGGTTGACACAAATGGAGCCACTGTCAGTTTGCATGACCTGATGCGTCAGCAGATAAGAACATGCTGAAGAGAAACAGGTAACACTTGACCAGATAAACAAACGGCAGAATGAAAACGCTCCCTCCCTCATAACTCTGCACTCCTGTGGTGCATCAGGCGAGTAAAAACACAGCCCTCAGGGCCTGCTCTTTGTCTTCCACCAACCCCGTGAGGCTGGAGTCGAGAGGGGTCCCCACAGAACCCACCCCGAGGCATCAAAGCAGCGGCTGCTGGAGGATGGCCCCGGCCCAGCTCCCTTTGCACAGCACCCCCTCTCCCCGCTGCAGCACAGCGCTCTCCTGTCCTCCCTTTGCACCCTCCCGCCCCGGTGTCTGCACAGCCAGCGATCCCAACCCCTCGGCCACCGGCTGCCTGGGCCCAAGGGCCCACACGGGCCTGCCGCTGCCGCCCGGCTCCTCCCGCAGCGAGGCCGCCGCCGGACCCCGAGCCACCGCGCTTCCCGCCCCGGAGCCGGCTCGGCACCCCCATTCCCTTGCTCCCTTACCGCGGAACAGCGGCGGGGCCGAACAGCGGACGGCGCGGGTGAGGGGACGACCCCTGGGCGGGCGCGGCCTCCTCCTGCCCCGCCTGCCGCCGAGGCCCGCCCCCGGCCCGCTACGGAGGCCTCCGGCGAGGGCTTTCCGTCTTCCATGGAGGCTGCTGCGCTGCTGGCTTCGTCGAGCTCAAGTGCACGACTCCTGGGGAGAGCCGGGAGGTTCCGCCGTGGCTGCGGGGGCTGCGCAGCTCCTCCCGCTCTCTGAGGCCCGCGGCCATGGTACCGCCCTGGGCCGCTTTCTGCAGAGGGGGCCACCGAGCCCTGCAGGAGAAAGGCTCGAGCTGTAAAAAGAAAGAAATAAAAACGTAATAAAGAATCTGATAACTAGTCAAGGCAGCACGTATTTTATTTCTTTTAACATTGTTATCCCTCGGCCACCAAGACCTCAAGGGGGATCAAAGTTGCCAAAGCAGCCTGCGCATTGGACCAGCACATCATTAAATTGAGTGTTTTACATGTCCTCAGTATTTCTGTATTCTTCATGAATTCTGTATTCTTCATGTTCTGCCTGACAGACTCCTGAATTTATAAGAAAACCAAATCCTAGCCTAAGTAGTTTTGGTATGACATCACTTGCAAGATCATAAAGGTTCTAGCTTATGTAGTTTTTGTTATGACATCACTTGCAAGATCACAAAGCAAAGAAGATACTTGGCAGTGTTTTCATCTTGTTCATAACCAAAATTCTTCACACTTTCTGCTGTTAAAGGGTCCTTTTTTATTTGTTGCT
>JAOEGS010016214.1:19891-39312 GCA_025447755.1 Corythornis vintsioides
CTCGCATTAATTAAATCTGATTTTGTTGGAATCAAACAGAGGATTGGATGTGGAGTCATTCCTGATATTATTTAGCACCACTGTGCCTGGTTTTCCACTCTTGTCTCACTTCGCTTCCAATGGGAAGGAGCAAAGAATCAAGCCCAATAATTACATTTGAAAAAAATTACTTTCAAGTTTTAAGCAGAAAGGATGAAAATTTTGGAATGGAAATAAAACACAAGACATGAAATAAAGATTAAGAATGGTGGTGGAAACAAAGGATCATTCAAGTATAATTTATCTTTGAAGATTGCTAATTTGAACTATAGAACAAATAGCAAAAAAGCCCAGTAAGATTTCAGAATGATCATTCAGAAGAAAAAAATAGCCATAAAAACACTGTTACCAAAATGTCCATATAATTCATCTATACAGATTTTAATAGATTTTTATTTAATGCTTTAAAATTTATTTAAATATATATTAGTAAATTAACCATATTTTTATTTAAAATTCCATAAAGTGCTCATTCAGTTAATGATAACAAAATTCCTTTGTAGCAAGACAAACTAGCTGGAGCCTGCTCTGCAAGGACATCAAAGGACAGATTAACTTTCATTTGCAAAGGGAAAAGAAATGCGTAGGTTTCTTCACAGCCCATGTTATAATACCAGAAATTGCATTTTTTTTTTCTTTAAGAAATATATCCTTTAGAATTTTAAAAAAATATGTTTAATAAAGCCTGTGCTTAAAACAGCCAAAGTACTGTATGAAAAAAAAATTGCACATTTGATGCCATTCCAACCCTGCTTTTCATCCACAGGATAATATGAGGCGTACTTGATGTTATTGGAGGGTCTCTTGAGCAGGGCTGATTTTCCTAAGCTTTCAGAGCTTCTCATAGCCAGGTGAAATTTTCAGCATACGTGCAGTGGTTGTCATGGCAGCTGCTGACCATCACACACCACTGACCTTTTCATTTGCAGGGCTGATACTTCTCTTGGAGGTACCATCCAAATGGTGTATTCCTATCGTGACCGTCGAATAATCCTTAGCCATCATTTTTGCCTCTTTTTTCAGACTCTTCATTTGAGCTAGCTGGAGCTGGCTGGAATTATATGCAAGTGCTGGAATAGTGTTCACTAAAATCAGCTGGAAAGGTTTCTTCTCCTCCTTGTAGCGACACTGAATGTAACGAGAGAAAGCTGAGCGGTAGGTTTTATTGAACAACGTATATACGAGTGGGTTGACAGCTGAAGAAAGGTAACCAATCCAAACAAACACATTAAGTAGTTCTCCAATGACTTCTTGATTGCATGACTCCTTGCAAATTACGGCCATCACATTGGTGATGAAAAATGGGCACCACATCACAACAAAGAGAAAGAAGACAATGCCAAGAACCTTGGAAGCCTTCTGCTCATTGCTGATGGATTGCATGGTTCTCCTCCCAGAAGTCCCCACATCTCTGTTCAAAGAACGCTGGAAGAGTTTCTCTGAGGACAGGGAACTCTGAGGGAGGAAGCTAAATGAAGCAAATTTGGTCTTTGGACCAACGTCATTCACACATAGTGTAGCTTCCTTCTGCAGCGTCTTGATAGTTAAAAAGTAGGTGACCACCATGATGGTTAGAGGGATGAAGAATGCCACAAAAGAGCCTATTAGGACAAAACTGTCATCTGCAAGTAAGCAGCTGTCTTTCTTAAACACTTTGGAGTCATCTTGTAGTCCAAAGACAGGTATAGGCATGGAGATACCTGAAGGTGGATTAGAGAAAGAAGAAGGTAAACACAATAAAAATACCATTTCCAATCTCCAAGGAAAATGAACAAAACACTTTTAGCTATACACAGACCATTTCTCAAAGCCTAATGCTTATAGGACACAAATGAACACAGATAGACTCACAATTTATTGACATCCCGGAGTAAACTGAATTTACACCAGGGAAGGAAAAACCTCATATTTCATATTTCAGCAGCAGCACAGCACTAGACCTTGTGACATTTTACTAGGGCACTAGTAAGACACTATGCTGTGTGAAACATTGGTCTTGCAGATGTCAAATTTAGTGAACTAAGCTGTGGTTTGCCAGGCTCTGGCATTTTGCTGCCACATTTACAATGGCCCAGCAAAGAAAAGCAATGGAGCACTGGCATTAGATGAGATTTTGCAGTTGCTCTAATCCTCTCTCCTTCAAAAGAACCTCAGACAGGTAGAACACATTTGCTTCCATCCAACTGTGCCATAACACCTGGAAGTAACAAAAGCATAACTCCATATATTTTTTGATCTTGGTCACCCTGTAATGATCCTCAGATATGTTCCTTGTTTCCTGCCACCTTGTCAAAGGCTTTTATCTTCAGTGGCCAAGATGATACTGTGTCTTTCTTTTCTGGTGTGGTTTAAGAGTTGTCTTGAGGTAATTTTTATAAGATGATTAAAAGTGTTTTAGTACTGATTATTGAGGACGCTGTGAAATATTGTTTTTAAAAGGAAAGATAATTTTTTGTCCTAGGTCTGAGAGCAATCTTTCACTGGATCTTTTTCTTTTCTCCTTGTAATCTCCATACAGTCAACACAGTCTAAATGCTACAAAAATTTTCCATAGCAACGGCTGGAGGAACGATCAGGACAAATTAAGCACTGAGAGACACCAATATGAGGCAGCCTGAGTTCACACTGCAGAACTGAAAAAGTCCCTGTACAGTTCTGCCAACAGCTACAGGCTGCCCTCTCAAACCACAGCCCTGAGGGCAACAACAGCCATTCAAAACCTAGTCTTCCCCTGGAGCTGGTTCTTTGCCCTGTCATGAATGACATGGCCAGGTGATCATGTCCATTCTCCATGGACTGCTCAGTATGATCCAAGCAGTTTCCTCAGGGACTTCTGCAAATGCTGCTAGCATCTGAACAAAATCAAACAGCTTCTGATTCCCTGGCTGATGGTTTTGGGTTTTTTCCAGTTATTTGTCTCCTCCCCTCAAATGGATGCTGCCTCTCCAAGAGGCAGTGAGAGTGATGGTGTTCTGTGAAGGTGGCAAAAGCAGAGTTGTGAAGCAAGGAGTGGTAATGCAGCCCTGTTTGGTTAAGGGCAGTTAGGAGTCTGACTCCTGCAGAAAGTTAGTGTAATCTGGGAGCTTCAGTCCCCTTTCCATCTTTGTATAGTAATCTCAGATGCTGAATCTGGCTTTTAAAGAATAATAATTAGAGAAGAATTTGTTATGATAGAAGGATGATTCTATGCCCCACCTTGGCCCTAATGTGCAGAGAATTTCCTTACTAGTTCACCTAAAACTCACCCTCTCAACATCACCACTTCAATAGTGTCTCCTTCTACCTCTCTTCCTTTCCCTTCTTCCCACTCTGGTGCTTAGACTGGGAGCTATTTAAAAGCATAGGCTGTCTCATCATTTCCCTCCTTTCCAGTGCCCTGTATACAGCTCCAGTCCTAAAGAGAGACACTGGAGTCCAGGTACAGTAGAAAACAGTAACAATAACAGTAATAATAACATTAAGGTATTATTCTCTTAAAATGTTCCATTCTTTTTGTGCTTCTATAGCTTCTACAAGACTTTTAATTTTTTTTCTAAGAACACTGTAGCTTTTTTTATCTGCACAGCTTTGAACTGAGTCATGGTAATGCCTTGGGCCAATTTACAAGAGTATGTTCTTATCTGCCTGGGGCAGAAGCTGGTGGAGAGCCTGTGGTATTGCCCTTTCTGTTTCTGTTCCAAGACTGTACAAGCCCTAAATGCTTGAATTTAGGCTATGAGAAACCAGGGGGTGAGATGCAAACTAATGCAGCGTGTGGCAGCTCCCAGGTCAAACTGATGGAAACCTCCAGTGTCTCCAAGAAAGTTGCTGTCTACAAAGGTCTGAGTCAGTCTGACTGAAATCCTGAAAGGAGAGGTCACCTGCTGTCCAGTCACAGCTGGGTAATTTGGGGTGCTAAACACCTCCAGGGAAATAGGGAATGCTTTGAAGTTGTTTGGTTTTGGGGGTTTTTTTTTGCAGGAGTTGAAGGGATATTGAAGGCAGCCAGTGCCTTACACTTCAGCTGCATGAAGACACAGCACTAGTCAGAGAAATAACACAAGTTTCCCATCTGGTTCTGCCCTGTGCTGATAACAGCAGGGCTGTTTTTCATTTCATTCAAAGACCTAGTGTGAGCTAGAGAGATAAAATAAACAATAGTATTGGCAGAGTAAAAAGATGCCTTTCATTACTACAGGCCTTATGGTTCATCTGCATCAGGAGGCATGGGAGGAAAGGCAGTAGCAATAGAAAGAAGAGAGTTTTAGCATAATTGCAAGTTTTTTTCAAGTAAAAGGCCGAAGTCAGTTACAACTCCTCACCCAAAATACAAGGGCAGCAATTCCCCAGCTGCTTTGTTTTGTTGTTAGCAGTTTCTGGAACCTGGCATCCAAACCCAGATTTCTGGCTTTACAAAAAATGGGAATGAATTTCAGCTTGGAGCTGAAGTTTCCACATTTCTTTGTCATTCCTTTAACAAGTGCAAAAGTGCTTTTCACAACAGAGGTGTAGCAACACTGCTAGTCAGGTAAGTTTTTTTGGAATGATCATTTGAGGCATCTTACCCCAGGGAGCAGACCTTCATTCAGTTTGAAAATACCAGAGTTACCTCAGGTCGATAGCAGAGAACATTGAAAGCTGTAACTCATTTTTTTGTGTTCACACCAATTCAGGTGATGCAGGGGCTCCCACAAATGATATTCTGGCGTTCCTGAGGGGAACAAAAGAACTTCCAGCCCAATTGTGTCTTTTCAGATCTCTACAAGGACTAAATTTATTGCATCCCTCCCCAAAGGGAACAGAGTTTGTTCCTCTTCAAGAGGTATTTCTGGCTTCTATAGCACGAGGATAACTAATCTCAGTGCGAACATGAGGGCCAAATTTCAAGGCCATCATGTTTAAAATATCAATAAAGCAGCTTCCATGTGTAACTCACAACCACTATTTTGATGGGGTTTTTAGGAAGAATCACATATGGCCAAGCATGTCACCCACATCACTCAAATTCGATTGAGATCAAGTTTGTCCTGTAGACATATAACAAAAAATCCCAGTCCAAGCTGTATTAGCTTTATTGCAGCTGACTGAATTGTAAAGCTGACCAATTTATTTCTGCTTGATAATTCAAATTTTTCTCCTTCAAATCAAATTTTTTCTCCTTGATGATTCAAAACCAGCTTGCTGGTTTTATTGTCTTTGCTTTCCAGCTCCCTGCCCTTGGTGACTGTGGATGTTTAAGAAGACACAGGCTGTCCAGCCTGCCACAGGAGACAACCTGGCAGGACTGTAACACAACAGGCATTCCACAGTCTGCCCATTCCACATCCCTGGCTCCCATTAGCTCAGGGTCAGTCTGGAAAACAATCTTGATATCCCCTGAGTGCTTTTTCATGGTTTATCTTACTCTGCTTCCAAATCAGACTAAGTTGAGGCACTAGGAAGCACTCAGCACAGAATGGGAACATCCATTCAAGCACTGGAGATACATTAGCCACTGCATTTCCAGTTGACATTCCCACTCACATCAGAACAGACAAACCCTAAATATGATGTTCTTCTGGTAGAAGGTAGTTTATTTATATAGCTTGATTTATATACAGGTGGCTGTTTCAAACTCTATGGACTTTAATAAACCAACAAAACAGAACCCAAACAATAAAGATGAGTAATAAATCCTGCATTAAAACTCAACCATTTGGGCACAACTTCAGAATGACAAAAGGCTTTTGAAAACACCAAAGGTTAAGAAGTAAAGCAATAGCATCCTTCTTGTTGTTGTCTCCAAAAGCCTGGTAAAACTGACAGAGGTTGATTTAGTGGTACACATTGCTGGCTTGCAAATCTTCAGGGATATACAGCAGTCATAAAATCACTTTAACTGGACAGGTAAACTGGGTTTGCAGCTGTCTTGAGCTGCTGAGACTATCAATGACTCAAAGCCAGAATTTACAATATGCCCTGCAGGGTGGCACACTTGGGCTACTTAGAATGAACTGAAGGAGGGGGGAGTGAACTGATAAGGTCAAGATTCCTTCCATAAAGTTTCTTTCAAGCAGGAACTGTGAGTCACATTCTTTCACCTCACACATATCCATTTCAATCTATTTGAATACAAATGAGCAGTACTACGTGGCTTAATAAATGTCCAAGGGATAGGAAATACCTTCTAGAAACGTCATTACAGTTTCTCAACACATTTCCACACCTACAGGAGAGCTGCTCAGTCTGACTCCCTGTCTCTGCTTGACATGTAGCACTCAGTGTTACAGGAATCATCATTTCCTCAGACCCACAAACACTGATTTCTGCATGCACTTGAAAATGTTGTTTCCCAACTGACTCATTCCCAGTCATGACAAACCTTTCATGGTAGAATTTTGTTGCTACACAAATAGTGCCAGCTACTTTGCCAACAGCAAGGTTATGCAGTTTTCTGATGGGTGGCAGTGCAGAAACAGAAATTTCCACCTGGGGACAGGGGATGTTGAAAAGCTTTGGGTGGCTTGGGAGCCATCATCTGAGGTTGCATCTAGTTAGAATGAATGTCAAAAAACTTTTGCCCTACCTAGTCAGTGTCCTCAAAGACCTGGGCTAGTATTTCTCCTTGCATGCTAGACATTCACAGAGCTCTTCCTTAGCAGCCAATAAGCAAGTTAGTCAGGGGGTGACTGGGAGAGGAGCTTTCTCTCACAAATCTTCATGTAATATTTGCTTTCAGATAGATTTCCTCAAGAGCTAAGTGAGTCACAGTGCTGGAAAAGCATTGTCTCCTTTCTGCATTCCAAGACACCATCCTCACAGGACTGAAGTCAGAGCAGATCCAGGCCATTTCTCTTATTTCTGTCCATAGGTCAATTCTAGATTTTTATTTGAGGGCAAACAGAGGTAGTTTTCTGTAGCATTCCCCTGGAACATTGTATTTGGTCACACATGTTCTATTTAATACATCAGAAAGGAAAAGAACTTTACATTCATGTAGGAGATATCAGGTAATACTTGGATTATTCTATAAATATTGTTATGGCTTTGTTCTTGGCAACTCAGAAAATGGCTAAGGAAACTATTTAGCTTTTTTTTTTTAATGTGAGAAAATGACTGCAAATTAACATTTATAATAATGTAATGCCATAAATGGTCTATTTCGTTTTAGAAAAACAAAATCAGAAAAGTCTCAGTGTCTTACTCATGTATTTCTAATTTATATTCTCAGTCTTAAAGCTTATTTCTTACAAGTACAGAGATGTGTCTGTGCAAATGAATTTGTAGGACCACACTAATAAATTAAATAGAATTCAAGGAGCATTACAGGGAGGACAGAGTAAGAAATTAGGACAATTACCCCTTTTTGACCCAAAAGATTAGAAATCCAGGGCTGCAGGGTGGGCTTAGTGATCACAGTAAAGTGCTGATGAAGTCACTTGCTGCTTTGGTTTAATTCTGTTCCCTTACAAAATATTCTCACTCCAGTGAGACCCAAGCCACTGTGTGATGTAGAGCAAACTGGAAACTGATTCACCTGAGAAAGCACCATCCCTGTGTATGGGGACAAGGAGATGGGACAAAGAAATGCTTATGTGAGTGATTCAGCAGTGACATTGCTGTGTCACATCTGAGATGAAATTGCCAGTGCTGTGAAACCTTTAGGCTGCAGTTTGGCAATGCATCAGCACTGCTGTGTCTGTTCACTCAAAGGGGATGTCTGGCCAGCTCACCAGTACATAGGGTAGAAAGGGTATAGGGTAACTGAATATTTCTGCCAGCTTTGTAGCCCTGTAGTTTGTCAGCAGCATTTCTATTCTCATATGTGCCTGGTGAGGTCTCCTGGAAGGATTCCTCTGCCTGCACATTGCCCTGGTCTCTATCTCAGCACCTTTATACTTCAAGTGAGGTTGACAGGGTATGTGGCTGCATTTGCTAGCCCCTTATACACAGCCTGCAGTTTTCTCCGTGCATCTACCTGCACTTTAATCCCTGCCTCCCACTAAGGGAGCCCTGCCAGGATGGAGAGTGGCTGGTGTGTCACATGCACAGCACCTAGGGGAAATCACACAGCAGCTGCAAATATCTCGGAGGGGGGGAGTGGTGGTGGTGCTGTGTTCTAATGTACCAATAAAATTCTTTTAAGACCTTATTATTATTTACAATACCAATTTACTTGCAGTCTGATCTTTGACGAGATTGAGATTTATCCCTGAGCATGGCAAGAGTAGAGAGTAATGCATCTGGATAAGGATGGGCAGGAGGCTGAGGAAGAGGCTTAGCCTGGGGGATGCTGGCTGATCAGAGTCCAAGGTAGCCAGACGGCAGCTACAATCCTGCTGGGAGACAGGAGGGAGCTGAGCTTAATGTTCCCCTCCAGGGAACGTAGACTGATGATGGCTGTGTAACCACTTCATCCATGGTGATTAGAAACGATTAAAAGTGACTGGCATTATGATAAAGACCTGAATATTTAGTCAGAAAAAATTTAGTCAGAGAGGTGCTACAGGTTTCCAGCCCAGCTCTGCACAGAGGGACAAGGTGCTGCTTATTTAAAGCTGCTGGATGAACAAACCTGCTACTTGTGTGGCTAAGCAAAATGCACCAGAGCTGGTCACACACTCTTTCCTTTCTGTGTACTCAGTTTATATTGTTTAAATTACATTGGTGCTTTTAAGTTCCCTGCAGCAATGGTTTAATTTCTACCAGTTGTCACTGGCTTAGGTAATTATGTTAATTTGAAAAGAGCCTCTAAGTGAGATCAGCTCCAGCCACTTGTCCCTTCTGTTTAGCACAGGACCTTTCTGTATTCCATGTCACATGGCTTCTCAGTGTTCACTGTTCAGTCCTCTAGGATAATATATCTGGAGATGATTCTACTTTGAAAGAGAAAGAAATACCTTATGTTTGTAACAGCATCTTCCCACACCACATGTTAGCAGTATGCCTTTTTAACTATGAAGCTCCTGAAGTCTCCTCAATGCTAATTTATTATATGCTATACATGCTATGTATGCTTGAAAAAAAAAAAAAAAATATATAGTAGCAATAAGATAGAAATTATGGAAAGATTTTGGATGTTTCATTATCACAAGCAACTAATATGGTGACTCCAAGAGCAGTCAAATAACAAAAACCTCTACTACCCCAGATTTAACTAGATTTATCTTGTTGATAAATGTCACAAACCACCTTAAAAATAATAATAATAAAATAACAAACCAAACCAACAACAACCATGAACTGCCTGTGCAACAAGAAAAGGCTACTCTGAATGCTGGAGGGACATCTCATGCCTAAAACCTCAGGCTGGTTTTACCCTGGGAACATTCAACCTAAAACTTTTGGGCACTTTAAGCTTGTAAGGAGAAAGTTATTCTGCTCACTCGGTGCACCTGAGACCTCAAACCACAACATATTTATCTCAGGATACTCATAGTTCAGCTCATGCTATGATCCTAGCAGTGGAGGTCAAACTGACATTTTAAAACTCAGATCAAATACAAAATCATAACAAGGGTTTTGTTCTGCCAAAAGAAAACAAGTCTTCCCAGTGGGTGTGATTTACTTGCAATGTGAATGCAGGACTGAGTACTGGGAAATACACAGCTTCAAGAAAAGAGAGTCTTTATTGTGATGCCTCAGCCTGCTTTCAAGATGTCATAGCAGTTTAACAGGCTGTTTTCCATCAGTGACACTGGAGGACATCATAGGAAAAATCACCTGACACTACTTCTAAATTTGCTGTAAGTAATTAAGAATATGTTGTCTCAGCTCTGACAAAAGCCATGACTTTTCTTAGTTGGGCTTCTGCTTAGAAATGATGCCAATGGCACAGGGCAGGAAATTCATGGGGAAAGTTAATTGCAGCCTGAGTGTGTGAGAGTTTGCAGTGTTCCTGTTAATTGGGGTAATTGTAAGGATTTCATTGTAAAGCATAATTCTGGGATGTTTCTCTTTTTTAACATTATAAAATGTAAAATGTGGCTTAAATAAAATTTATTAAAAAAAATACATTTAAAAAGCTGTGAAATTGCTCTGTATAATCTTGAAATGAATGGAAATGTCTTTGTTCTTGACATTTTCTTTTATGCAATACAGTGCTACTTTAACAACACTATTTTTAATTTAGAAGGTGATTAAATGCAATTACAGTGTACAGATGACAAAGTTTATAAATCCCAACATGATTCTTTGTGCACTCCTTTTCTGCTCATTTATATTGCATGTGGCTTTTGCTATGCAGAAATTCCAGCTCCTCAGATTAAATGTTCAAGCAATTTCTTGGTCAATATAGGAACCCCTTTGGAGTGTGTACAGTGGTGAGACCCACTGGAAAAAGATCAGAGCTGGCCTGTGAACAAGTCCTTTCTACATTTTGCAACACATCACATAGTACTCTCTGCAGAAAAGGGTATCCTGCAGTAGGACTCAGCCTCATCTTTCCCACTCTGGATAGGGAATTCATTCTGGATTCTGCTATGCATTGCATGCTGTTCTGGGTATGCAGCTGGCTATAAAATACAGCCTTACAGAGAAGGAGGAATAACTTATAATAAGCACTGTGTTGTTACTGCCTTTTTATTAAAACATTCTGTTTACTCTGACATGCCCTACGAACAGAGGCTGGTTGGTTATAGGTCATGCTGCCAACCAGGAACAGTTCAAAAAACCCTGATAATAGGACCAGGCTGGTCCACTTGAACTTAATGCTTTTTTTTTTTTGCCAGTAGCTTCAAGGGGAAGAATGGTCCTTATGGTCTTCAATGCAAATAGCAGGGTTGGGGTTTTTTGATGTTGTTATTTTTTTAAGAGACAATGAACAATTCTGTCGTCAGTACCTTGACTAACCAGGTTCTTTCCACATAGCTCCACTGTTAAAAATACTCCTTTATTGTTTAAAACTTGCCCTTAAATATAAATCCAAAACTGAAAGAAAAGCCACACATAAATGTTGTGGGCACTCCTCATTCTTTTTCACCTGTAGAGCAGAATGTTTTTTACAGAAGAGGTGCTCACAAAATGGGTGTGTGCCTTTTTCATAGGAAAAAACCTTAAAAAGCTGTAAATTTATACATAATAATTATGTTCATCTGACAATACACATGCACCAGTATAATGTGTTCTTCCCCATTCAGATGTGTGTCACGTTGCTCAATGTGTTTGGTTTGGAAATGTGGCTCTATGGATGTTTATATTTCTTTATCTCTTGATTTTCCAAAATTGGAGAATTTAGAAAGCAGTTCAATCCCTTTGAGCATATTTTCATAAAGAAAAGTATAAGGTTAGTAGCACCTCCTTATCAGATAAAGAAAAATTAGATATACAAGTTCAAAATGCAGAATTCTGTAATCTTCATAGATCTGAGAGTGAGATAAGTGAGGTAAACTGTTGGTCTGGTGGATGGGAAGAACAATTCAAGCAAGGGATGTTGTTACATGAGAAATACTGGAATAATTTACATTGATGAGGAAAGTAAATATGATATCTAGTTCTCTTTCTCAGAACTGTCTTAAGCAGTGTCTCATAGCCAGAATACACATGCTAATTAACACAGAAATGTGCATCACAACATCAGATATTAACTTCCCTTGGACAATCTACACATGAAGTACTTCTGTACTCATTAGTTGTCACTGCTGGTGGAATCCTTAGCGTGGCAATGAACTTTCTACTGGCACAATTGATGCTGACTACTGAGGCTCATACATTGTGACTCTATAAAAGAATACAATTAAGATCTTGTTTTTGTGAAATCAAGACCAATACTTGGTTTATGAAATTAATTAAGGAAATAATTATAAATAATGCAAAGCATTATTATTCAAATTATTATATTATTCGTTATATTATTCAAATGCAGCATTTGAATGTTGCAAAGTCAATTTTTCAAAAGAAGAAATGAAAGCAAAGTGAAAGACTACATGATCAAGAGAGCAGTGTAGGAGATATTACAAGTTTAGCTCCAGCACTTCCAAATTTAGGTGCTCAATTTAAAAATCTACATTGTCAGTGATGTGTGCAATTATTTGCAGTTTTATGTAGTTTGGCAGCATATTCCATGTTATAACAAGTGGTCTTTTCCTGTGCCAAGCCATCCCTAAATTAGACATAAATAAACTGGCAAATTATGTCATCTTGAAAAATAGAGGATGTGGTGGATCCAGAACAGGGATTCCCAGCAGCCTCTTGGCTATTTGTGCCTTTTGGAAACAGTAAAGTGACTTTGAAGTGAAAACTGTCCTTGGCAGAAAGAGGAGTGAGGCCAGAGATGTCAACAAACCACAATCCAGAGACACTAGTGGTTGGATTCTCCTAATCCCAGCTGCTTCCCTGGCCATTTGTGCTTTGTAGGACAGAAGAATTCACTCAGAGGAATTGCAGGCTGTCTGGGAAGCTGGGGTAAGTCTCTGTGTCAGCATAGAGCTTCACACTGCCAAATTATCAGAGGGCTCAGTTGCACTGGGCTTGTTTCACATGCCTGAAGGTAACTTTTTGCACCCTGCACTTTGCAGAATATTGCTTCCAATGCCACAGTATTTCTGTATTTTTGAAGCCTCAAAAGCAATGACAACATTTTAAGAGTTACAGGATGGGAGATACTTCACCAGCTTCACTTTGGACTTCTTTTCTGCATGAAAAGTGTTGAATAAATCTAAGTTGTTAGTGACTGGGGAGAGCAGACTGCCTGAAGGCAGTGAACAGATGTGTAGGCTGAGTGAGAAATGATAAGAGAAAAATCAGCTAAGAGGATAAGGGCTTCATAAAACTTCACATTACTTAAACCATTAACAGAGGAATAGAGAAAAATAGGACTGAGAAATTATATATATATAAGGGCTTAACATTCTGACTGTAATTATTTTATGTGGCCCTTTCAAGGATATTTATAAGAGAGAATGACACATTGTTGGCTTCTTACAGAGCCATGTTTCTCAGTCCCACTTAGGACATAGAGGTGTTTTATTTGTATTTTTCAGCATAGGGTTTATTTACAATTCTATACATTCTAGCTAATTGCTATTCAAAATTCAACTTTTTTTTTTCCCAGGAAGGGGAAAAGCTTGTGCTTTTTACACCTGTTCTCAGTAATGACCTATGTGCTTTAAAACAAATGGAATAACTTTCAGGGTTTCGTGGACTTTTGCCTTCTACAGCTACAAATAATCTAATTATGCAGCCACTCTGGGTACTGGATGATTTAAGAATTAAAGACACAATTAGAATCTGTTACAGTAATTATAATCCATTTTAAACCAATTGCCTGTGGCATTACATGGTCTAATGAAAGAAAGTCTGCTGGCAAAATCATCCTCTTCCACTAAATGCAAAACCAAATGTTAGTACAATTTTTTGTTTAACTAAGAAAGCCATGATTTCAGAAGTCAAGTAAATATAATTATCTGTGCTTTTTTATGCTGTTTTAAAATACTTTATATATCACTGAAGCAAATGGAAGGAAGACCAGTGATTAACTACTCTTTGATCAAATTCACTGAATAAATTTGTGAATTTACTCAATGAAAAGAAAATTACAAATTAAGTGAATTAAAGTGTTATTAATTAGGTAAATTAGGAGTCATCATGTAAGAGATGTGGATGGACTTGGAAGCACTAGGAAAACTTCTACATGTCTCACAAATCAGCTAGATGTATTTGCTCAACTCAGTGAGCAGGTGGATAAGGATAATCCACCTGGCTAATACCCTTGGATTTCCAGCAGCCTCTGACAACACTGTTTTGTCCAAGTCTGTTATTGAAGCTAAACTATAATGGCAGAACAAGAAAGGTTCTCTTGCAGAAAAAGAATGAGTTGAAAGACAGAAAACAAAGGATAGGATCAAATTGTTTCCACAGTGAGGGCTGAAGAAGGTAATGTCCAACAGCCCTCTGTGTTCACCAGTGCTGTTCAGCCCATCTGTGACCTGTCTGCATGGACACTGGAACTGGATAAATGTGCTGGTGACACACAGCTTTTGGCTGTAGATCGTTGCAGAAGGTCCTCATAAATCTCAGTTTATGGACAGCAAAGTAGCAGAGAAAATTCTGTGCTACGAAGCAGATAGTTGTATATTAATTAAGGGGGGACCCCATATAAATATGCAGAACTATTCATCATTACTCAGAAAAGAGAGAAGGGCCATGAAAATGGTCAGAGGAACACCTCTCCTACGAAGAAAGACTGAAAGAGTTGGGTCTTAGCCTGGAGAAGACTTCAAGGAGACTTTATTGCAGCCTTTCAATGTATAAAGGGGAGAAAACCTTTTTCTCAAGGTCTGTAGTGACAGGACAAAGGGCAAGGACATAAAATGGGAGGAATGTAGGTTTAGGTTGGACATAAGGAAGAAAAATTTTTATCGTGAGGGTGGTGAGACACAGGAACAGGTTACCTAGAAAAGTTGTGGGTCCCCCATGGTTGGAAGTAGTTAAAGTTAGCTTGGACAGATGCAGAACTGTCCTCCTGTTGAGAAAGGGCTCCAACCGTTTCTTGCTGCACAGCAGAAGATCCAGCTATTTGAAGTCATAAAAATCCTAGACTGCTTTTTCTCAGACTGATCCAGGCTCAAGAGGGAGGCCAAGAGAGACGATTCAGAGCTGCAGGCAAGCAGCAGCAGTTAGGCTGTTAGGCATCATCTCCTTTCCTTCCCCTCAAAAGAATGGTAATGGATTACAGTTACCACTTACACTAATTTGTATTAGTCAGGGAAGCGGCTAATTACCTTTGATTGCTGGCAACATCTCTCAGTGCAAGAGACTGAATTCTTTATGCTTCTGAATTAGCTGCCAATGTTCATTGGGTCTACAAAGCCAGAGGAGCTGAAAGAGAACTGTGTTTTCAACACATCTGAGAACCACTGCCACAGGTATGTGAGGAAATCCTTGACACCAAGTTCTTTCCACCTTCCTGACCATGTAGCTGCTCTGGACTGAGGTGTTCCCACCCCAGGAATGGAAGAGTGGCACTTCCATGCCTAGTTTCAAGCTCTGGGTTTTGCCAGTGCAAAGAGAGATGAATCTAGGGAGCTATTCAAGGCAGACCTATTTTAGGCTGCAGCTCTGAACTGTCCTGTGGGGAAATTTATTTCATTTGCGATGTACACAGATTATCTAAAACCTCCTAAATAGGATGCATAAATACCCTGAACTGAGAAAGGCAGAAAAGATCTGACCATAAAAAACGTTTCTAAGCAAATTACCTTAATAAGAAGTTGGGAACAACTGACTTAGAAAAAACAGGGATATCTTTTGTTCATTTGAGATAATGTATTCTTTTCAGATGTTAAGCTAATGATGGGATAATCAATATAGGAAATAAACACAACTTTAAAACAAACTTGAACCCAGTAGTCCTATCACCAGTGTATATTCTTTCAGTGACAGAGCTGCTCATTTCTCCTCAATTTCCAACTGTTGTTGATTTCCATGGCATAATTACTACACGACAGCACTTCTTAGATTGTGGCAAGCAAAAAGTTGCAGGCAGAGAACACAGTTTTAGACTGCAATACATATGTCAAATCCTCTCAAAGGCTAGAAATCTGCAATTACATGTTGGAGTATTGCTTCACTTACCAACTGATATGGTCCAAACAGCAATTATTTTTGCAAAAGCCTTAGTTCTTGAGTTAAACCTGCTGTGATGGATAGGGTTACGGATGGCAATATAGCGGTCCAGTGAGATGGCACAGAGATGCATGATGGAGGCAGTGGAGAAAAGCACATCCAAGTAGATCCAAATGGCACAGAGCTTTGTAGGTAGAGGCCATGTGTACCCTGCAAAAGACAAAGCTGACATCAGCTAAGAAAGTGACATACATCTTTTGTGGTGACACGTATGTCTTAGTGCACCTATCCTTCTAGTAGAAGAAGCTGGTAGTAAGTGATGCCTTCAAGAAAAGGTGCCTGACACTGTTTTAAGAAACCATTTTTATTGGCATGCAACCTTCTAACTGTGGCTTGTGGCATGACTCTGCTTCTTTCCCAGGCTACAAACAGCATTTGTTTATTTTTTTCAATTCTATTTGCATAATTATAATTTTTGATGTGATAATTAACCATTTCTGGCAGCAAATCTATCGTGAGGGAAGCAATTTTGTCATTGTAAACCTACAAGTTCTCAATTTTGTTTTAGGACTTGTTATCAACGTAATTACTGAATTATTAACACCTCCTGATATTCAAAGCCACCTAAATTGTGAAACTGAAGCTTCGGATTTAGTGGCAGCTCAAGAAAGAAATGTATTTTGTTATATACTGGTGATATATATCTCACCTGGCTCTGGGTACCTTCCACATAGCTAAATAAGGATATTCCCTGTATCAATGAATATGGATAGGCTCCTTCAGAGACAGCAACCCAAAGCAAACACATTAGTATTTACCAATATCCAACTCACATCAACTTTGCTGCAAATTAATCACTCTTTTTTCCCTTGTTCTTTCCACAAAACATGAGGAATAATTGATTGCTGTCCTTTCTGGAAGCTATTGGAAGATGGCTATCGTGTCTTGCCTAGTTTTTTCTTTTTTCTCTTCCAGACTAAGCAAAACCAATTCTTTTATATTTTGCTTACAGATGATGCTTTTAAAACTTGTGTCCCTCTTGTTTCTCTGCCCTGGAAGTCTGTTTCATTTATCCACACCTTGCTTATCATTCACTGACCAAAACAGGACTCCCAACTGCTAAGTGAAATAAAAGATTGCTTCACACAACTCTCAGGGAATGCCCATCCTTACATAACCTGGAACAATGAGTGCCTTTTGTATAAAAATACCATACTAGTGACACATGCTTAGCTTATGATCCATTTTGACAGCCAGATCTTGTTCAGCATTCCAGAAGCCTGGGCAAATTTCCCCAACCATAGTTGGCTTGCTGTCTTTCTCCTAAGTGCATATCTTTGCATTCATTCTCCCTGAATATTACTTGTTCATTTCAGAATTTCTGGATGATTGATGATGATTTTGATCCTGTCCTTTTTAGTGCTTGTAACCTCTTCCAGCTTGGTGCTTTTGGAAAGCTGTGTAAGCTCACACCCTAATCACCATCCAAGTTGTTAGGAGCAGTACTAAGCAGACCCAGGTTAAAGGACCTCCACTCAAAAGTCCTTCTAGACCTTAATGGAATCACTAATATCTCTCCTTGGAGCAGGTTTTACAGTTAACCATGTCCTTATCTTGTGGTGTTTTAATTTGGAGCCTATTAAATTAAATAGTTAATATTGAGCTACCCATGCCAGTGTGGAATGGGGCAATCCCAAAGCTGCTGTTGTGAGAACACACCAATATTTTGGAGAATGCCTGTGTCCTTTGGGGATACAGTCCAAGACTGGCCAGAGAGGAAAAGACAGAGGATCTAGGTTTGTGGTTCAATAAATTTAGTCTCAGTAAGCACTGAGACCTATTTCTTGATGCTTTTGAACTGCTGTAATATGAGCTGACCCGGACAAGCCATACAACATTTATGGGTATATTTTTTCTTCTTTTCTGATCTTCCAATTGGGAATCCAGTCTCTGGAGCATGCTGTGTGAGGACTGGCTTCCGGAGGCATGTCTTCCCAGCAGCATCTCTTTGTCAGCTCTGACCAGTTTAGACAGGGAAAAGTAATAAAGTATTTTTACACTTGACAACATGCATCTGTTCTCTTGCTTTAATGGCCCTTGGAAACACATCTGTCATACCCTTCTAGTCCTCCTGTCCTTGCTTTAAACCTGGATGGGGCAGGGATAAGACAGGATCTATCAGAAAGGAGAAACTACATGAGAGGAGCCAACTGTAGATGCAGTAAGATTTAGGAAGGGTATAGATAACATCCTCCAGGCAGGCCTTGGGACATTTTATGTGGTACATGGCACAGGGCAGTTTTACTTCTGATGTGCTCTGGCCACTGTCTAATGCACCCCTTCACATATCCAAGGTGAAAGAAAACAAAACAAAACATGGGTGTAATTTAAGGATTGGGTAGGCACAAAAAGTTTTATAAGGTCCAGAATTTCATGTGGTCCATGAGAGCTTATGAGCTCATATCAGAGAGGGACAAGACTTGTGCATCTGTTCATTTCCAAGTTGAGAGGCTGAGAAGGGAGGTCAAACAGATGAGAAAATCTTCCTCATGTAACTTGTTAGTACTATCCTGGAGATGAGAAATGCTTTCTTACAAGGTCTTTCAGGTGAGGAGGCAAACAAGTGAAGCTGGCCAGGATGCCTGGGCTGCTGCCTGTTGGTAACATGAAGCATAGGGAAACTCTTTTGAGTGAAAGGCTAAGGAAAGTGTGGAGAGGAGAGACCCATAGGCACAGGCAATTGCTGAGAATTCCTTTGAACCATCTTGCCTTGTCAGAAGCACATCAGCAGAGGCCATGTCTAAGGTCAGCACTTGTCAGGACTCCTCTGAAATGCCTGGTCCTTCCACTGCAGCACTGAGTTACACCCTACAGCTTCTTCACACTGGCATGGAGCAAGTCTCTGAGGCAGGAGCACAGGCATCTGACATCCGAATTGGTGCTTGGGTAGGAATCAGCACTGTTGTTCAAATCTGTGATTTTTCTGCTCTGTGGGCATGTCCACCTTGGTGGGTATCTTTGTTTTCAGTGGAGGCTCGTGCTGCTGGCTGGATGGAGAAGTCTGCCTGTCCCAAAGGGCACAGGCTGAGCAGTAGAGTGTCAGGTGTGTTCAAGGAACTCAAACAGGAGTTGTTCACAGCAGCCAGAAAGCTCTTGAGAAGGAAATAATCTCTCTTTTGAGCAGAACAGCCACAATCTCCATTCAAGGGACTTCAGGGCATGGGGTGGAGCCTTGGAGATGCCCTGGCAGAGCAAGGCAGATGCAGACACCCCTGGTTCAGGGTGTCAACACAGGGGATGTGGCAGCATCCTGGCCATTCTCTGGGCAGCTGGGCCAAGTGAGTGCTCCTGTGCTAGCCAAGGTTTCCCTCTGCAGTCACTGGTCATCCTGGAGACTGAGGGTACACCTGTGTGCACCACCAGACGATTCTTCACCCATCAGTTACCCTGAAAAAAATCTCCCATTCTTGTCTTTGCAACAGAAAAAGCCAGGAGAGAGGAGGGTTCTGCCCACTCCCACCCCGGTGGCTTTTGGTACCCCGCTGCTCCTCCCTTCTCGCCCGCCGGCGATGGCAAAGGAGGGTGTCCCAGCCAGGGCAGTTTCAGCTGCGCTCCGTGCGGGAAATCCCGCATCCCGACCTCCAAAGCGCTTCGGAGGGGAGGGTTTCGGACACCTCTTTCCTCGGCAGCGGAGGGCGGCCAGCAGGAGTCCCTGTTGCATGTCTGAGGGAATCGCTCAGCGTTGGAAAGCGAAGGGGGGGGGGGGGGGGGGGGGCGGGATTTCCGCTATGGGGGGGTTTGTTTCGCGGTGGGTTTTCCCCCCCTTGTCCCCTCAACTAGGAACCGCCGGGACCAATAAA
>JAOEGS010016214.1:39412-61759 GCA_025447755.1 Corythornis vintsioides
CGTGCCGGGGGGGGGGGGGTGGCCCGGGGTGGGGGTTTGGTGGGGGGGGGGGAGGTGGGGGGGGGGGGGGGGGGGGGGGGGGGGGGGGGGGTGGTCGCGACTCTCACGCATCTGGAGGTTTCTGCTCCCGCGGCTCTTTCACGCCGTGGCTCCCACCAAAGGCAATCGCAGAGCTCATACAATAAATCACGGCGTTGCACTCTCGCTCATGCCAAATGCGGTTTGCTACCGAGGGCAGGCTGCTTAGAAATACTGAACCTGGGAAATAAACTTCTAGGTTTCTGGATGAAATCTCTTTTTTAAGTCACAGGCTCATGCTTCGACCTTTAGTCCCCAAACAGTGAAGCAATCGAAATCTTTGAGAACAAGCTCACTTTTCCTCCTGACGCTCTCTGGCTCCTTCTTGAACTGTAACAAGTCAGTCGTGGCATTGGAAAACTCGTTTCTTGAAGTTTAGGGATTATAACAGCCTGACAATATTGGTACTGAACACATAGGATGCTGCTTTTTTTTTCTACCTGAGCTGTGCTGCAAGTGATTTTGGTGAAAATGAGAAGATCTGCTATTAATCACCTACAAGGGTATGCACTGTGAGTCATTATTCACTTAATTCTTAAATAATTTATCATAGCTTTGCATTTGTAAATCTTACTATCAGGCAGAATTAATTCCTATCAATTTTTTATTCAGTCTCACAATATTTATGCCAGAATTTGCTAGTAAGTAGATAACTAAGCAGGCTGTTGGCGTTAAGAAAATTCTTATATTTGTATTACTTGATTAAAAAAAGACTGTAGGGGTTACCTACTTTGAATCTGAGGGTAGTCATTAGTGCTTCTGTGCATATTTGCACAGCAAAGTAACTGGCAGGACCCTACATTCTTGCTAGGAATATTGAAAATTATGAGCCAGGGGGAAAAAAAATGAATGAACAGAGAGAACAAAGCATCTTCTACTTTGAGGCAATCTACCAATGAGTACTAAACTAATGTTTTGGACTGTGTTTAAAATGCCTGTAACTGGAAACATAAAGTAGGAAACGATTCGAGTACTTCACTTATCCTTGCATCCATTAATCAATTACATATATTTAATGTATGGAAAGATTACTTTTTGTGGTAAGAGAATGAAATAATAGTAACAACAACACGTGCATGCAATGTTTAAAGCTTCTCAAGACATGCAGCTAATACTCACCGTACAATATGGTTAACATTGACACAGGCATGACAAGGAAACCCAGCAGCATATCAGCTATTGCAAGTGACATTAGAAAATAGTTAGTGGCATTCTGTAGTTTTTTCTCCAGTGACACAGCCATGATGACAAGAATATTTCCAGCAATGGTTAAAACAATCACTATCACTGTCAGCAAAGCTGGCCAGTTCTTCTGTGAAAGCTGAAACAGGGAAGAGTAGCATGGTGGACTCATGCTACTTTCACATGAAAGATTGGTTAGGTTTTCAGAGTCCACAGTCAAGTTAAAGAGATGTGATATATTAATCTCTCCAGCTCCATAAACATTTCTGTAGAGTCTTCTCTCAGGATTTGTTTGTACTAAGGAGTTTGCAGTTGGGTTCACAGAGCTCTCCTCATCACAAAGAATATCCATTGCTAAGTCCGAGCCCGGTGAGAGAAATAGTGAAAAATAAGAAGTTATCACCCTTTGTCACCATCAGGATTTATATTCCTCAGATGTCCATGCCAGAAGTTGAGGGAGCACAATCTTTTGTCGACTGTATTTCTGCCACTAGTGTGATGTAGAAAAACATACCAGAATCATTCCGAAAGCTGAAATGTTTTCTTTTCAGTTCCATAGGAAGTCCAGTGTTGGCATACATTGAAAATCCAGCTGAAAAGCAAAACTAAGCTGTAGGATACAAAATGTGGACTTGAGGCTTCAGAGAGCAAAAATGTTGGAGAAATAAAAGAGAAAAAACTTTTGCAACCACTAGGACTCCCCTCTGGAGCTACATCTTATTGCTATTGGTAACTGTAATCACACAATTTTAAACACAGCAGTTTTAAAATAGCCTGTCATACTAAATGGCAGAGCTCTCACTTCCCTATTAAGAAAGTTGATTAAAGATTCCATCCAGCATCTTTCTCTAGAAATAATTAGATATGCTTTTATTTATAGTTCATCTTCCATAATACGGCTGATAGTCTCTGACTTCTGTTGTATCTCAGTATCATTTTCAGCTTCATCTCAGAGATTACATGTTCTGCTCCATGCTGATTTTTAGAGCTAATTGTACCTTTTGGCTCAGCCTGCCTTCAGAATTGAAATTAAACAACTAGATATTATAATTAAAAAAAAATAAATAAATCAAGGAAGACTTACATTGCACTTCAGAGCCCACTCTCAAACTGCAATTAGGTGCACTTTGTACCCTGATTTATCACATTCTTCACTGTGTTTATCCAGTTTTGTGTCTTTTTTCTTCAGCCTCCTCCAAAATGGTGGTATTTGGAATAGTTTTTTGACTTCTAAACTGCACACTTGAGTGAAGCCAGTTCCTGTGTTGCGAGGCTTGCTCTTTTCTTCTGAGAGATAGGCTGCTTGCTGACTCTTTCCTTGTGCATTTCCCCGCCCCAGGGCAAGCTATATTTAAAGTAGTAAGAATATTAGAGCCCTTCTGGAAGTGACACAAAAGAAAGCACACACAGGAAAAAAGCAGCCTGCGCAGAGGAATTACTGATTGCAACGGGAATGGAATTTCTTGTTCACTGCCTTCTTCGGTTTGTCAGACCTCCCACTATTTGGATGTCAGAAACTGCAAGGTAGCAACAGCAGAGGAGGGCAGGGGAGGAGGGTCTTTTTGGTAAACAGCAGGTTTTGCAGAGTGTATTTGGGAGGTCCTCTGCCTGGGTGTTTTTTCAATGCACTCTTTCCATTTGCAGAGGGTAGTTTGTGAACACAGCTGCAGCAGTTCCAGGGGTTTACAGGATGCAGGCTTAAAAGAGACAAAATCTATGGCTCATGATGACAGATCACTAGTGTGGAGCTTTATCTATGGAGAGGGGAAATTCTGCCAGCCTTAAAAATAAAAAGTACTATTCAGTGACCTTTAGTTTTAACTCCAGGTCTGCACTGACTTGTTAATTCAATCAGCAATAGATATTTATTAAAAAAATGAAGTCACTCTGATGTCACACTCATTTGTCAGAAGGTGGATGGAACAATTAAATCCAACAGCCTGTCCCAAGCAAATGTCCCAAATGAAGCAGTTCAGTAAAACAAAATGATAGACAGCAGGGAAACAAAACAGCCTTCCACTGTTTCTGCCTTCTACCCCTGCTGCCAGGATGCAGATGATGAAGTAGCCAACTCTTCCATTTGCCACCTAACACAAAATCTACTCCTAGATTAAAATTTTATCTGAATGGATCCACTGCTCCCCTGCCCATCCTGAAATATGTTGCATGTGAGGGCATGTTCAGTCAGTTTGCAGTGAGAGCTCAGAGAGTTGCAAGTGTCACCAGGCACCTGTGGGACCCAGTGGGTCCATGGGAGCTGCAGTGCTCTCCCTTAGCTCAGCACTACATGCAGCACTGCTATCCTCTCTGCAGATGCCAGGGGGCTGCAAATACAAGGAGAATTACTACAGCTAATCTGACATGGATGATAACCAGGGTCAAAACCTTGTCTGAGTCTCAGAACAACCACCAAAGCCCATCCAGATCACTGGGGCACTGTTACATAAAGTATTTTGCATTAAAGTTCCTTTGAAGCCATTGTTGTTCCCAGCTGAGTCCAGACCAACAGCCTTCACAGCAGGATGGAGCAGTCAGGCAGTACCTCCTACTGATACCCACATGGGAGTTGGAAATAAGTGATCCCAGTACTTAAGTTTCCCAGTCCCATAGGTGAGGTCAGAATACTATCAGGCATCACAAGCTGGTAAAAAAAAGCCAATAATAATGAGTTTAGCAAGAAATGTTTCAGCCCTGCCAGTCCCATCTAGAAGCCAGAAGAGACCCTTTCCTCTCTCCTTTAGTATGATAACCAAACGGATTACTGTGTTCACCAAGTGAATTTGACATCTGTGCTCCAGAGGGTTCAGCAGCTGTCCCCATGAAGATGCTCTCCACATGAGAGTGCAGATCTGCTGCAGAGGCTGTAACAAGGCTAGTAACAAGGCTACTGTGCAAAACAAGGCATAAGACCCCTTGGCTAAGGCTACATATAGTCCTTTGTGAGGAACATGGGTGTCCTGTTATTTTCTTAGCTAGCTTCCTCTGGGCTCTGAACACTCTAATATAACAGTCTTGGATAGGAGGTTTGGTTTTGGGTTTTTTTTCAGATAAATAATCAAACTGCAGGTCATAGGCTGTGTATTTCAACAAAACCCAATTTCACCCAGTAGAGCTGTACACCTTTCTTCCACTCCAAGGATAGGATGGAGGTTTAGGATCTGGTCTTCTACTTTCCTGAATGAATATGCTAAGAAATAGGCTGGATGTAAAAGGCTTGTGAATCCTGATTTCACAACTGCAGCTGCCTATAGACCTGAAGCAGATGCCTAAAGAACCTTTCTGTTCCTTACAAAGTAGCTTCATCACCCCTTCTCTTCAGTGTCGTGACTTTCACTCAAGTACTTAATCCTTTCTCTGCTCCAATGACTCACTTAAGACCACACCTCTCCTCTGGACATCAGGAACACAAAAGGCAAGTGCAAACAGGCTAGATGTTGTCTTGCCTAAGACCTTTTCAAGTACAGTCATAAGCTCTTCACTGTACCTTTTCCTTTGGTCTAGCTGTAGACACATCACCAGAAGGTCTGAGTGCCTTCTGAACACTTCTTTGTCCTGTAGAAAACTATTTCGTATACATGAAGCCGAGGCACACCTAGATAAGTGTCTTTTTTAGGTTTGCATATGAAACACAGGTGAGTCAGAAACCACTTTTGTGCACCCCAGTCTGGTGGCAACTAATTTGTAATCTTACAATGTCTTCTAGCAAAGTATGTTGGATGTGTTACACAGCAAAACTATAGTGTCATTTGCTTCCAGATATTTTTTGACTGCAAAAATAATGCTTTCCTCCAATCCCCAAGAATCTGATAATGGTTTCCTTTCCATATTGTGTCATTACAGGGGTCAAGCAACAAAAAATATCCAACCCTCCTGTGCTGAAGCCTGTGAAAAGAGGTTAGCAGGGCTTCCACAGATGTTCTCATCTCCTTGCAGAACTAACCATGCCTTTTGCCTTGAGAGACCAGTGAGGTACAACTCTTAGATGATTAGTCATGTCTAAAGCCAGCCTTGATCATTGCTTTTATTAAGGTAAGTAGGTCTGGAAAACCTCTGGTCTTCCATTTTTAAACAAACAAGTTTTGCAATCCAGTAGCAGCAGAGCCTCACATGCTGTGTCCTGCAATCCCAGGCAGCGTGTCTGCACTAAAACCAGACCACTGCAGTCTGTCCCAGTCTATATAAATTAAGTGAAATCTTAGCTTAAAATGGCAATAATGTGGTCTGCATTAGACAAAGTGTTCTTTAGAAACATAGTTGGCATGGGAAGAGTCTACATATTGCTTTATAATTTCTGGAAGGTACAAGTGTATCAGATTCATGAGACCCCCTCTTCTTTCCCTAGGTCTGCTTGGAAATGTTATAGGATATTAATCTGTCTTCTTGGGCAGAGTTTCTATGCTTGGCATGGTGCACATAACTGCTTCCTAGAAGTGCTGCTTTTCAACAATTTCATCCAAAAAAAGAGGAAGCAAAAAGCCTGGTTTCCATAACTCAATTTTTTTCTCAGGATTATTTCAGGGATAAAAATGCCTAGTTTCCGAGTTTGCCATCCCTCTCCTTGATGTTTTGAGTGGCCTGTGTAAACACTAAATTGATAAGCTGCAGAAGTTAATCATTCACTCTGACATCTAAAGGTGAGGCAAGTGGAATGTGAGTCGCTTGAGTTGTGGTTGAGACCATTACTATTTGGTATCTCTGTTTACATTTACCAGGGGCTGTTGGAGCAGTTAATATAGTGGTGCTTCAAGACGTGAGTCAGAGCCTAGCTATTACAAACCAGAACAAGTAAACAGAGTTGCTCTTTTTTCCACACTTTGCACTCATTCTGGATCTTTCAGCCTTCTTCACCCCTAAGGTTGCAGTGAGGTGAGAACAGGTTGACATGACATTTCTAAAGCCCATGCAGGATCAATGTCCCTCAACCTTGCTGTTCACAGGTGATGATCCCAAGCAAGCTGGCTGTCACAGCATCAGAACCCTGTGTCCTTCCATGGGCCATGGGTCCTAATGGCTGAAAACCTGTGGTGAGTAACTAATAAGTTGATGGGGGAGTCTCTGCTGGGAAAATGACTGTCTGTGAGATGTGGTCTGGTCAGCTTTTAAATGAGAACTGAATATTAGCAGTTAAGGCTGAAGGAGAAGCTGGAATAACTCAGTTTAACTATAATTTATAACATGCTAAGCAATCTGTGATAATCTAATACATATAATACATACATACATACATATATATATATATATCTGTGTATAACAGAAACTCTCTAAACTCATGTCTAACCCACCCACAAATACTTGTTTCAGTCTCAATTCAACCCCAGGTGAAGCTGTGGCTTACCTCTTACTTTTCAAAGCCTCATTTTCTCATTTTTCCATCAGTTTTGGAAAAAATTGCAGTATTCCTGGTGATTTGCAGGGTCTCCTCCTTCCTAACCACATGTTATTCTTCCAGGATCTGCAAGTTTCTCCACATACTTACAGTCCCAGCACAAAGGGAAATGTGAGAGAGAAGCTGGTGCCCCTTAAGGCCCATCTTTTATCTGCTTAAACCTGTGCTCTGAGATCAGTAGCACTGCAGCTGTGTCCTGTTTTATGTTGATATGACTCCAGTGTGATTCCAATGGAGCTCAATTGAATTGCTGTCACATAAAACTGATATAATGATTAGGTGGCTGGAAATTAGAGTTTTAATTTTTTTTCTCTCTCATGTGCAGTTTTGATTATTTAACATTTCTTTTGCTGTTTTCTCATAGGAGGAAAAGTTCTAAAGAACTTCAGTTTGGAAATATCCAAATATTTTACTTAATTCTTATTGATCTAAATGTAATATTTTAATATCGTTGAATTAAAAATGTTTCATTATGAACCAGCTAACTGGCTGAGATGCAAATTGTCTTATTCCCTTATTCTCATGGGCATTTTATATCCACCATAACAGCAAGCCCAGAGGTGGTTTCAAGTTGAACTGAATTGAAATAAAATATTCTTATTGAGGTAAAAATTAAACTGAAATGTTTGATTTGGGTAAAACCCATGTAATGAAGGAAATATTTTGTTTTAATTTTCCCTAAGGAAACCTGAATGCTTTGCAAAAAAATTAATTTTTTTTTCTTGCATAGAAAGTTGATTCTATGGAAACTTAATTTCCCATTAGAGGCAAAACTGCTGGACAGTGTCCATTAAGCTTTTGTGCTGAAACAATGAATGGCCTCTGATGCTTGAAGGAGAAACACTGCAGCCTTATTTAAAGAAACCTCTCTAAAAATTCATGTTCTATTTTAATGCAACTTGAAAGGACTGGTTCTTCCTCATCTCCTTCTCTCAGCTTTAAATATTAACTATTTATATATCTGACAATAACTTTCATATCATCAGAGTCTCTGAAGACTTTTGATTTACTAAAATGCATTTGGCTTTAGATATTTTCATTTCAGCTCCACTAGAAAGCTGGCAGGTTGTCTTGTTCTGAGACAATATTATGCTCTGTTCTGATCATCGAAGTTACAAATTGGCCAGTTCTTCTGTAGGTAAAATTTTATTTCAGCCAGACACACATCAGTGCAAATCCCATGACATCAAGCTCTATATTACAGCATTACCACCAGAATCTCTTCCAGTATTTTTCTCTCAGTTAAAACTGCCAAGCAGTAGTGAGCATTTTCCACTTGATTTACTTCAGTTTACTGCTTAAAGATGCACTTGCTGTTCACAATTAACACTGGTTATCATCCAAAACCTCAGCTGCTATCCAGTGAAATAACATCTTTTTAATGAGGTGATGAAAACCATGCACCATATTGCAAAGGTGGAATTGTGAGATCTTTCTGCCAAGCCAGCATCATCTGTGGGGAGTCTTACATGTCTATTAAAAGCTGTTTCATCCTTTCATCGGGCCATAGAGACTGCAAAAGAAGGTGGGTTCACTTCATCCTTTCTTCCTCTTCCTTCCTCCAGTAACTTTATAAAAGATGACAAAGATTTTTTTTTCTCTCCTGTATTCATTTTTCATGCTTTTAATTTTAGATCCTGCAATATTCAGATTAGACTTTCTTTCCCTATCAAGGTCAGTACAATACTACAGAAAGAAAACAAATATTGTTTCTGTTGGTTGGGGTTTTTTTGTGGGTTTTTTGATGGGTGTTTTTTGTTGGGTTTTTGGTGGATATTTTTTGGTGTGTGTGTGTGTTCCAGGCACTGATTTGTCTGTATTTCTCTCGGGTTTGCTTGTTTGTTAGTGTTTTTTGTTGGGCTTTTTTGTTTGTTTATTTGTTTTTCTTGTTCCTCTAGTAGCACATAAGCAGAAAAGCAAGAGTAAGATGAATCTGTGAGGACATTGCTACATTTCTACTTGGACATTGATGGATGGGGAAGCATTGAAAAGAAAAAAAAAAAATCAATATTGAATCCAAAGAGGTGGGTCACCTCTGCTGGTTTAGCAGCATTACGTGGTGGCAGGGAGTAATTCAAATATGTTTATACTTCCCATCTTCCCAGAAGCTCGTGGGTTCACCAGAATATGGCAGACAGTACCAGAGATCTGTGAAATAGGTGGGGACCTGCCAGACCAGCAGCTGTTAAGATTACAAATATCTTTGCTTACCTTTCTTGCTCTTTAAATGTGGCAGAACCAAAGAGCTGAAGTGATGGTCTTAAAAAAGATAAAATAAAATATAGCTGCTATTTGTTACAGCTCTCTATTAAAACTGGCAGGTGACTGCTGTTGTTTTCCCTCTCTTATTCCTGGGATAGCACATTTTCCAACTTGTTAAGTTACAGTATGTAATTTATAAGCATCAAAGTGGAAAACAGTATGCAGTACATGAATTAGCATCAGTATGAATGGCTGTTATTGAATACATGCTATATTTCTTGAAATATGCAGTTATTTCTTCTTGTCAAACCAAAGGGTTTTGCTATCAGGTTTGGGGTTTTTTTTTAAGTTATATTTAACTGATTAGAACATCTTTAATGGATGCATGGAAGAGTTCTGTATGGGACAGTCCCCAGCAGGTCTAAATCTGTGTGAAATTACAGAAAGTTGTCTTTATGCAAACACAATCCAGCATTAAATCAAGGTTGTTTGAACAATGTGGACTGGCAAGAAGGTTCAAACGTGTAACACTAAAATTAGTCATGCTATTGTGGCTGTGGCTTGTCATCAGTGTTAGTATTATAGGCTGGGATCCAGTCCATCTGTTTAAGAAATCTATCCACCTAAATTGTAGGTGCATAATAAAACATTTGTCTTAATGGAAAGTCAATGGAGTCTCTCCACTGAGAGTCAATGGAAAAGCTTCCTTTGATTCTGTGGCAGTGAATTTAGGGGCACTCATTCACTGGACTGCTGTGCTGGATCCCTCCCTTCAAGTTATTTCAAGTAAGAAGGTGATCCACCTATCAAGCTACAAAATTGTATCTTCATAGCATCTGGTGCTTAAAACATTGAAAGCTGAGACAGATCTCCAAAATATATTAAAAGAGATGTATTACCTCCACGTATGTAAATAGGTTTTTACATCTAGATGCAGCACTGACTGAACTAATTGACTCAGCTCGATTGAGATTGTGACTTTGCTGTTACTTTCAACAGTTTAAATACTATATTTCTTGCAGAATAATTTTACTATAAATTAAGGTGGTTTGAAGGAGATGTAGTATCCTTTTGGCATAATGGTGCAACTAATTCCCACCTTCTCTTTTAGTCACAGTTGGTGAAAAGGTTCTTTCTGTTGAGACTGCAAAGTTCTGCTGTGAAAGTCCTGGGGAGACCACATAAACTTACAGCTTGATTTGTAAAATAAACTGTTATTATTTATCTAGTTTAATAGACACTGTTTTATCTGTGGTCTATCACTGGAATCCAAATGTTTTTATTTAGAACACTTGAGGCAATCAAAACTATTTCTTTAAAGCACTGAATCACTTAAGGAAAAGCTAAAGTATTTTTTTTCCTGTGGGGTTTGATATCTCTGTAAACATTTTGGCTTTCATTTTCTTCTTACTCATTTTTGAGTCCACCAAGGATCCAACTATCAAGTTTTCTATCAATTTCCACTGGGGATGCAAGTACTGTACGCTGGAGTACAAGTGGAGAACATGATCTTTTTATGCAGTGTAATTTATACCCTCCCACACTCCATTTTATGGATGAACATCACTGTATTGTGGAGTCTAACAGAAGACTGCTTTGTGTTATAGTCTTTTAGGAAATCTATGCTCACTAGACACCTCAATATCTTACACACCAGTATCACACAACCACGGGCTACAGCTGAGCATAAAAGCCATGCAGGGCAGGCAAAGAAATCCCTGAGGGCACCTCTGATCTGAATGTTAAATGAGCTTTAGTGAAGTATCTCTTTTAAATGAACTGAGCCTGATCTCTCTCTCTTGTACTGCAATATGCTGTCTTAATGATGCTTCCTTGAAAGCTGTTGATGAGAGGCAAGAGTGAGGGAACAGTCATTATCATTAAGGGTATTAAAGTGTAGAATGGTAAAAGTTATTGCTTTTCTTCTGAACTCAAGCTTTTATAATGTCTATTAATACAACATAGGGCACTGCAACGGTCTGTGGTACACACAGAATCACTGAACTAATGCATAGATCACCCTCTTCCACACTAATAAATCCCACTTAGCTGCTGATCTGCTCTGGTCTTCTCTAAGTCCTCAGAGACACAATGGCATGACACACTGCAAGAAAGCAGTCATAGGACTAGCAGCAGAGAAGATGAGAATACTTCCCACAGTCTACATATCCTTCATGAAGGATGTCTGCTAGCATATTATGTAGCCATGGCAGCTATCCTGTGTGTGTCTTTCTGAGATACCATCAAGGAAAGAAAGACTTCATAAAGATTGTCAGTGCTACTGCAGCAAGGGCAAAGAGGTGCATGAGCACCCTTGGGCTGCCCACAGGATGGATGGGAGGCACCCAGGAGAACCCTTCAGGCTGACAGCATTCCCAGGGTAGCAAAACCACAAGTACTTGAGTGACTAACTGGGACCTGTACCACAGTTCTCACATGGTGAGCCACAGGCAAAAAGAAAGGCACTTTTAGTGCATCATGAAAGTAAATGTTTAGGATAAAAAGGAAATGAGATACCAGGAGGAGGGGCTGCTTCAAAGTTAGTGACAGGATCTACAAAACATAAAATAAGGGGTATGGAAGAGGGTTTGATGTCTGATGGCTGAAGGGAAGAAAGAGGAGTGAAGGAAGATGCACCTATCAGCAAAAAATTCACAGAATGGTAGGGGTTTGAAGAGAACATCTAGCCCAACCCTCCTGCTAAAGCAGGATCACCTAGAGCAGGCCACACAGCAATACATCCAGGGAGGTTTGAAAGTTTCCAGAGAAGGAGACTACACAATTTCTCTAGGCAGCCTGTTCCAGTGCTCCATCATCCTCACAGTAAAGAAACTTTTCCTTATGTTTAGGTAGAACTTCTTGTGTTCTATTTCAAACCTGTTACCCCTTGTCCTGCACTACTGAAAAGAAACTGGCCTCATCCTCTTCACACTCAACCATCAGATATATAAATATCACTGGTAACAAATAACATTGATAAAATCCCCTCTCAGTCTTTTCCAGATTAAATGTGCCCAGGCCTCTCAGCCTTTCCATATAAGAGAGATGTTCCAGTCCCCTAATCATCTTTGTAGATCTCTGTTGGATTCTCTCCAGTAGTTCCCTGAAATTCTATATAGCTATGGTATGCAGCTTCATGAGTCAGGTATTGGGTAGGCAGAGTCAGATGAGTCTTTCAGAAAAACTCCTTTTGATCTCCTGCGACCAGATAGATTCCTTTGTAAGCCTAGGAATAACCCTTCCCCACTTCCATGGTTTGACATTTGTTACTTCAAATGCAAAACCTCACAAAGTAAAAAAAAAATAAAAATCAAGATTGTTTCACTGTCCAAAAGAGTTCTGGAGGGCTCTCTTTAAAGGTTTAATCCTTTCTTGGCTTTCATACACTGTCAAGTCTTTAATTTAATTCCTTTTTTATCTTTTGGTATTTGTTAGACTACTTCATCTCCATGTGTTTGTCAGGCATGCTGCAGAAATAAAAACTCCTCCAAGTAACTTAGACCCATGTCCCTGTTTGGACTAAGAAAAGGAGAGCTTGGCAGGGGAGTACAGTATCTTGTAAACCTCTGGTAAATCAATGTAAATGGGAAGTCTCCTCTTTGCACTCCAGCCTGTTTCCAGGTGTTGGAAGAAAACAGATTTTAGCCAGATTCTGCAGCAGGGCAGAATCTGGTCCATAGGGATCTTCATAATGCTGTTTCCCAAGGTACTGGTGCCAGCACCAGCTTTCTTGTCTCAGACTGACTTTTAATACCTCTGACACTGGCAATCCAGTGAAAAGTCTGAGAGAAAACAAGAAAGAACATGTCTTAGTAAAGGAAGGCTTGGAATGGACAGGTGAGCTTTCAGTAGAAATATGTGTGGGCAAGAAGTCCTGATTAGTTGCACAGGTTATAATGGGGAGCAAATTCAGAATAGAGCTTCATAATCTTTTTTTTTTTTTTTTTTTTTTTTTCAGAGGCAGGCTCTTGGTGCTATTGCAAATTCCACTGCAGACTGTTTGGCAGAGATTAGAGGCTGCATGTTTATATGTGTCTGGTTTTATTTATAGGGAGCTTTTGCACTGCACAATGCACAGGAGAAGAAAGAGACAGCAGGGAAAAGAGCATCTCTTTTCCTGGTTGCTTTGTAGGAAGAGTTATTACGAACATAACTCTTTCATCAAATGGTATTTTTTTTATTGTATTCATGAGTTCTGCATAGCCCAGTTTGGAAGTGAAAAGGGCAGAAATGCCAATAGCATACTGACTTTGGAGAAACACTTCTGATTCCATAGAATCATAGAATGGTAGGGGTTGGAAGGGACTGTAGATCATTGAGTCCAACCCCCCTGCCAGCATAGAAACACCCAGGGCAGGCCTCACATAGGAACATATCCAGTCTTGAAAGCCTCTAGAGAAGGAGGGAGACTCCACACCTTATCTGGGCAGCCTGTTCCAGTGAGGTGGAACTTCCTGTGTTTCATCTTTCTACTATTACCTCATCCTATCACAGGGCACCACTGAAAAGAGACTGACCCCTTCTGCTTGGCACCCATCCTTCAGATATTTGTCTCCTGCCTCCTCTACCTGTTTATTTTACTCAAAGGAATGCACCTGTCTTGAGCTTGAAGGAAGTAATGATTGAATATCAACCAGTTTTCTTGGGCCCCCTTACATTCTAGGGTCTTAGCCCAAGGGATTCCCCAAGTAGGTCTTTGAAGAGGACAAAATTAGGCCTTCTGAAGTCCAGGGCTGCAATCTTACTGATTACCCTGCTTCTTCCTTTTATGTTACTAAACTCTACCATGTAATTAATGATCACTAACACCAAAGCTGCCCCCAACCTTGACATCTCCAACCAGACCTTCTTTGTTTGTTAATGTAAGGTCCAGCAGCACACCCTTCCTCACTGACACAACACCTGCATCAGGAAGTTACCATTGATGCATTCCAAGAGCTTTCTGGACTGAGTATGCCTTGCTATGTGGCCTTTCCAACAAATATCAAGGTGATTGAAATCACTCATGATCACCAGGGCATGTGATCTTGATGCTACTCCCAGCTGCCTGTAGAAGGTCTCATCAACACCCTGTTCCTAACCTGGTGGTCTGTAGTAGACATCCACAACAGTTTCACCTATATTTGAGTGCCCCTTAATTCTCACCCATAAACTTTCAACATGTTCTTCATCCCACATTTTCTTCATCCCCGCCTTGGGAAGAGCTCAACGCATTCCAGTTGCTCATGCACATAAAGAGCAACTCCACCACCTTGCCTTGCTGGTCTGTCTTTCCTAAAAAGTACATAATCCATGACAACATTCCAATCATGTGAGCTGTCCCACATGTCTCAGTAATTGCAGTGAGATCATGGTCCTGCAACTGAAAACAAATCTCCAGTTCATCCTGCTTATTCCTCATGCTGCATGCATTGGTGTATAAGCATTACAGAGAGGGGGTTGAGTGTATAGATTTTACACTTGGTGGGTGGAAGACATTCTGATTCTCAAAAATGTCAGCACACTGCCCCACACGTGTTGTGATATGACATCCAGGGGCATCTCTAGCTAGTCTGGATACATCCCCCTCCCCCTTCATATTTAGTTTAAAGCCCTGTCAATCAGCCCTGCAATCTCTTGTACAGACTCTCTTCTCACTTTGAGAAAGGTGTTTCCCATTAGGTGTCAGCAAACCTGATGCTGTACAGGACATCCCATTGTCAAAAAAGCCAAAATTGTTATGGTGACACCAGCTACAGAGCCACATATTAATAACCTGTATTTGCCTATTCACTCCAACGTTGCTGCCTGCCACTGGAAGCAGAGAGGGTAAGGAGGTCAATTCAGTCATTTGTGTCTTGTACCTTGTCCCCAAGAAACACACTGAATGGGTAGCAAAAATCAAACTGTACTGTGATGCTGGAAAATTTCAAGGCTCTAAGACATACCTGACACTTGCTAGATGGAATCAATACATTACACAGGAGATCTGCAAGCATTGCACTGAACTGCTTCTTTGATGCTTCGTGTGCAGTGTTTAATGTAATGAGTGGCATTAAAATGCAAGATTCAAGCCAGAAGTTTGCTTCTGAAAGTAAATTGGGCATCTACCCAAATGCCTGACAGGGGATGATCATTGCATTGTTTTTTAATGGTCAAAATCCCTGAGTCCTGCCTGTGTGGCAGAGTCTGAATCCTCAGTGAAGGGCTACTCAGTGAATGCCTTTTTTCCTGTAAATATGTGCTTAAATATCAGGCCACTAAGCTGGTGCATCTGACTTGAGTTACCCTGTGGTGGTGATAGATGAACAAAGAAAATTACATGATACAGGACAAATATTTGAAGACTTTTTAAAAGCAAGATGTTCAGTTTCCTACCGGTGAGTTTTCTGATATCAACAGTGTTCCCACTAATATGAAATGGAGAACCAAGTCCCCACAAAATGTAAGCTGGAGAATGTGGGGCAGAAGTTCCTGCATTCAAATGCATGAACTATCTCAGTGACTCCACTTTGCAAAGTGCTTCCTCACACGGGGGCACAACACTTATTGGGACTTGGAGGTGGTTGTCCAAAATAAACAAATCAGTGCAACACACTTCACTGTCCAGACTATGGAAAATTTATTGTTGCAGCAAGTCACAGAAGCAAGAAATCATCCTGGTCCTTTAGAAAGGCCAGTCTAGGAGACCCTGAGCTCCAGGAAAATGCAAACATGAAGCTGGAAAATGATGTATCCCCATTTCCCCCACCCTGCTGCTGCTGTTTAGGTGTTTAGATATGTTGTTCCAAGTTCTCAAAACTTCCCTGGCATTCATATGCACTGACAAGGGAGAGCAGCTAGTTCTGTAATGTCCAAACCAATCAGCAAATCACCACCTGAAGACTGTTTTCTATGTCCCTTTCCAGTTTCTGGGGTGAGCTACTGGTCTAGGTTCACATACACTGTGAAGCTGCTGACTTTTATGAGATAAGCAGCTCAGCACCCTGTGTATCTATCTCACCCATGATTCTTGGTAAAGAACAGGAATGAACCATTAGATTTAAAACTTGAAAATTGGGAACACTCTGAGGTGTATCATCAGCTGGAGAAAAATCCCATCATTACACTGTTACTACAGCATCCACCTGATTTGTGTCTCCAACTGAAATGCATTAAACTTAATTATACAGTAGTATAACTCCAAGACAGATTTAACATATTGAGATAAGAAAAACCTTTAAAAAAACCCCACTCCTTCATTAATAATTGAAACAGTGCTTGTGCTGGCAACAAAGTGAAGTGAAGCCAGCCCGTGGAACACGATGCAAAGAAGCAATCTTAAACTGTTTCAATAAACACATACAAATCTTGAATTAGTTGGTTTTTTAATCCAGAACATGTAGTCAACAGACAGGAAAACCCATTAGATTATCTATTGAATGTCCCTGGCAATGCAGGACTGCTGCAAGCTGTGTGCTTCTATTGGATCAGTCTAACTCTCCACACCCCATGCAATGGGGGACCCACTTCCTGGTGTGTCTTCTATGTAAAGACTGTTTTTTCCCACTCCACAATGGGCAGTTTAAATTCATGTTGTGATATTATCCACCATTCCTAATTGCATCCATGCTGCTGAAGGAGGTAACTCCCCCTTGGTGTTCAGACCCTTCAAATATTGATAAGAAAATCACAGTTTCCCTTTTCTTTTGCAGATCTGGTTAAACCCAGTTCTATGAATATTCAAACTTTTTTTTTTCAGCAGCCCCAACGTCCTTTTTGCTGCTCTGCTCTTTTGGTATCTCACTATGTATACATCCTTTTTGCTGCTCTGCTCTTTTGGTATCTCACTATGTATACATCTTAATATTTCAGCTTTGATGGGAATACAGCAGTCAGGACAGGTTTGCCAAAAGCCTTGCATCCAAACTGGAGGATAATTAATTTTGTTATTCTTCCCTTTTACAATTGGAAATAGAAAATTTGCTTTTGCTTGGACTCACTTCCCACCACCTTCTGGCTGGAACAGATTGTCCCCTCCAGTGCAATTTCAGCCACATTCAGTCTTCGAAAGAGTGTTTGCAGCTTTTTCCCTTAAAAATGGGGGGAAAACAGAAAAAAAAAAAAAAAAAAAAAAAAAAAGAGGAAGAAAATTAGAAGTTTTTGCTCTTCCCATCTCACAGCTGTTTCATTCCACCATTAACCCTATCAGTGCTAAAAAGGTTTGGGAAAAGTGAGGCATGAGAGGAGACTGGTGACAGGTGAAGGGGATAAAGCAAGGCAAATGCTTTGGAGGACCAGAGAGCATTCGTGGGGAAAAGGCATTTCTAAGCAGGATAACTGCAGAGGGTATAGTGAGGATTAGATTGGAAGGTTGAACTGGGGAAGCCAAGTAGGCAGGAGGAGATGTGGCAATGGCAGATGATGGGATAGAGGGATAGTAGGAGAAAGGGAAGTGGTGCAGTATTGCTGCCAACCAAGTTTATGGCCTTCTGGCTGTGTAGGGTTTGAAAAGCAAACTTCATGGTGCAGCAGTTAGCAGGGAAAGGCTGGATCTGTAACCTCAAAAAAGAGCAAATGCTCCAGGAAAATCTTCTTTACTGACAGTATGTCTTGATTGAGAATGATGTGGAATGGTAAGATAGGGCAGAGTGAATAGACATTAAGACAGAAAAGTCTTCCACCACCATGTGCTTGACATAGCAGGCACTGAAACAAAGATTGACAGAGGAAAGAGCTTTAGTGATAAAACTCACCTCAGGAGAGCAAGAGGACTCCAAACTTTAAGAGGAATTTCTGTTCAAGGATTCCTCTTTTAGTTTATAGGCCTAAAAGGGAAATATTCTGCTATTACAGAAACACTCTTTCAGAGAAGCCCAGGGATGTGAATCTAATGCAGTGAAAACAACCTCATCTTCATGGATCCTGCCTGTTCCTCCAGGATGACGGGTATTCCAAATGATATTAACTGTTGCAATTAGCATAAGGAAGCCTTATATATCATTTGGCTTTAGTTTTAGCTCCATGATGCTTCATGGTCACAGTAATTTCCCAGGAGGTGACAGCCAGACAAGCATCAAGCAACCTACTGGGGTTTGCAAGCAACCCACTGGAACACATTAGCATGTAAAAATAATGATTGTTTTGTTTTGTTCTGTTTCTGAGCAATTTTTTACACATTTCTTTATCTGCCCTCTTACTCATAGGGGTTTGGCCACATTTCTGTTTTTTTCTCCTTTAAATGTGCAATCCATTTTCTTGCTGGAAATAGGCTCCAGCAACCAAGTATTTAAGTGTTAAGCAAGCTTGACCCTTCCTATTTTAAGTCTTTGGCACTGTCACACCCTTAAGCATCCAGGGCAAAAAGTGAACATAATTTTCCAAAGCATAATGACAGAATTTCCCAAACAGTAAGTGAGTCTGAGGTAGGAAGTTCCTTTTTTAATTACTTAATGGCCCACATTTTTTAGTCATAGTGCTGTCACCATTCCTTGTTCCAGCTGCATATGCCTGGGCAGGGTTTTGGACAGCTTGAGACTTTTTATTTTGCAAGATTCATTATGTTTGCAGTCCAGCTGGAGGTTCCAGGGTATATAGAGGGGTATTTTCTTATAGGTTAACTTCATGCCTGCTTGAGCACAGGAGCAAAGGGTTGAGCAGTTCCTCAATGTGAAGCAATTCAGCCAAGTCTATATCTGCAAATAAATGATCAAAAGAAAGCCAGACTGCCCCTGAAAGTTAACTCTGACAGCTTGTTTATATCCCAGCACCCCAAGAATGTTGACTTGTTCTTGCCTTGTGGGAAGAAAAATGAACCTATGCTTGGGCAGGCTTATGGGGCAGATTTTGCTCAAGAGGTGACTGGCCTGTGGCATGTTCTTATCTCTTTTTGATGCACTTGCTGATCTCAGCCCTATTAGTATGCTTTATAAGTTACTAATTACTTTTTCTTGCAGAAATCTTTGTATTCACTCACCCTAACTTTGACATTCATTCACTTGCTGCACTAGTTTTCTGAAACTTTATAAAAGCTGCAGTATGGTCAATATAATGTCATTCTGGTTTAGTAATGTATATGCCTAAATCAGCTTTATTTTGTACAACTCCATATCCTTATTTTCAGATTAAGTTCTTCACAGTTTATAGTATTTCCAGCTAAAAAAAAATCATCCTAACACTGCTGTTGCCAAATTACTTTAGTGATGTTACACATTTCATATTAAGCTAAATTAGCAGTAGGAGCAATGCATGGAAATTACAGTACATATCATCTTCACAGAGTGGGAAATTGTTTGATTGAAACAATTCCTTATTTAGACACAGTGGGCAGCTCATAAACTCTTCAGGGCTTTGCACGTGGGAAACATGCAAAGGAATTTAGGAGTGAAAAAGGATGACCATACCCTCATGTAGTATATAATGGCATTGCCAGTGGAGCATGCAGTTCTGATTTGAATGGGGAAGGAAATGTATAAGGCTCAATGCATTAATCATAGCAAGTTCACTTGCTGGCATGAGCAGAGAATGCTGTGGTGCTGTGGTACAGATTTCACAGTATCTTGGAAAATTCACTCCCTGGCTATAACTCTTTGGGCTTCAGCAGAAGTGACCTTCTGAAATGGCACAAGATCATCTCTTGACCTTCAATGATAATCAGTTTATAATTAGTCATTGCCATAAGATATCTATTAGAGCTGTTTGGAAAAGAAAACATTATTTAGAAAAATACCGAAATATTATTGGGAAAAGGAATATATCTTTGATTAAGAAGAAAAGTTTCTTCTCAGTATCTGAAAGTGTTTGAAAGAGAGCAAAGCTTTCTGCAGAAAGGTTTTAATAAACCACTTAATTTTCCCATTTCTGCAGAGTGTGAATGGAAAACACTAGATGAGTCCCAGTGCTTGGGAATGGATGATCTGTATGAACAGAACCACAAGCTCCCTTCTCTCCAGGGACTTTGCTCAGGAACAGGCAATGAGAAAATCAGAACTTAGGACTTCAGTGGCAACAGCACACATGTATTTTCCCTCATGAGAGCAGGCAATATTTACCTTCACAAATGTGTGCATGTGGCTTAAAACAACATTTACCTCTTTTTAATTTTTTCCTGCCTCTGAAGCCATTTCAGTTGTGTACATTGACGTCTAGGATGATTTTTGTTTTAGAGGGAAGGCTTTATAATTGTAATCCTCAGGGGCTCTGGACTTCACAATAAGTATAAAAATATTTTTGTTCACCATATTAATATTATACCAAATGCTGCTAAGTAATTAAGGCAATAAATCTATGTAAACTGAATGTATAATTCCTCTTAGGAATATAAATAAGAGAAAATTAAATGTCAACATCTACCTTGGTGTTTACAAGAGCACTCATAGAATGTGAATTCATTGCCTTACCTGAATTCCAATTTTGCATATACTGCTGTTAGAGGGACTTTTTTTTTTTTTCCTTTCAAATGAGTTCAGATGTATAATCTCTTTGGTAACACTGAATGTCCCACTTGTGAGGGACTTGCTCTGATGCTGTTTACTGCTTATCCTGTAGAAGCAGGTGAAAAAACTAATTGCATGGCTTTAAGAGAAGCACATTGCCAAAGACAGGGTCTCTGCCACGTGAGAGTCAATGGCCATTCTCAGCTCTGTCACTGGGCAGCCTGAGACATATAATTTTACCTCTTTGTGTTCTATTTCCTTTCATAGTATTTCTTGTGTCATTGAAATTTGAAACTTCTGGAGGCAAGAATATTAACTCACCAAAATGTAAATCTTTTCCCCTTTCATTGAGGTTTTTTTTTTACTTTTGAAGGTGCAGACTGATGATCAAGTTGGTGTCAGCCTAATTAATATTTGCATCATTTAAAAATGTGTTAAGAAGGGAAGATTTTCATTTTAACATTCCATTTCCTTGCATTTTTATGTTACTAAAACTGCAGTGGACACCACTGTCTCTCTGACAACCTCAGAGAGAAGTAACCTTGCTTCTGGTGCTAGCTGAAATGCGAGCAGAAAAAGCATCTGTGAAGCCAAGCTAAAAAACCCCCTTCCTTGATTTCCAGAAAAGTTGATTCATTCAAATCCAATTAAAAGAATAACTCTGTGAATTAATTAAATTGCCCTTCCACCGAAGCTGAGGCTTAAATAATTTTGACAGAAAAGCAAAATAATTTTTATTAAATGAAAGGTGAACTGAAGCAAAGCTGCCTTTGAGAAAAACTGAGAATCGAGTGCACAGCCCAGATTAAATAGTAAATTTGACTATTTCCCTGTAGTTTCTTGATGGGTTCATCTGTACTTGCAAGTACTTGCATGATTACCTTAGTCATTACCTGAAGGGATGGAGTGCTTCTGAGCAGATGTACACTGATAATCACATTGCACACTTTAATGAAGAGACAGTCTCTTTCCAGTGGACTTTCTGTTGGCCACATGTCAAGTTTCCCAAGTGCATCTGTGCAGTGCATAGAATTTATCTCTTTCCCCATGCACAGTGTCATGAAACTTGGGGACACTCTGGTTTTGCATCTCTCTTCACTAAGGTGTATTGTTTTTCTTCAGAGATGATGAGTTCTGGGTTTGCTGATGGCAGTGTCTGTTCCCAGGCATGAAGTGTCCTGTGAAGGGTACCACCAGGAAAGTACTATAGGAATTTCACACTGAGATAAAAGAGATACTCTCTTAAAGTTTTAATATTCTTCAACTAGAAACTAACAAACCATTTATAAGCAGACTTTTGAAACCTCTGTCAGGAGCTGATAATTAATCGAGGCACTCCTGTGCGCCAATATGTTGTTCCCTGTTCAAACAACTATACAATAATTAGCTGTTCTCAACACAATTTAGAGCTTTAAGTGTTGGTTAAAACAAAAATAGTTCTTAGCTACTTTACGCCGATTCACAATTTGCATACTGCTAGGCAATTGCAATACCCCTTAAAGTTAAGAGTGAATTTACTGTGTATCTAATCCTTCCATACTTTTTGCAACATTAACTTTTGACAATTATTTACACACCCTCTGGGCTGTGATGGATACTCTCTGAATCATAATGAGAGACAGATCAAAGGTCATGATAATGATTTTTTATTAGTGAAATAAAAGAGTATATGGGGGGTTGAGCTGACTTGGGTTTTTTGTTTGTTTCCTTGATTTTAGGTTTTTTTCTTTTCCTTTTCGTTTTGTTTATTTTTCCCCAACCTCCTCTTTTTCAAATACTTTTTACAAAATAACAATTCCTATCTGGAATATGACTGAGAATAGCAGGGAGTTTAGTAAATCTTGGAAATTGCAGTGATAACAAAAGAAATTATTCCTTATCTGTTCACTAAGTAACTTTTGCATAAAGAAAAAACAACCAAACTGGAGTCTAATTAAAAACTCTGGGATATAATTTAATTCAAAAGAATCTCTTCAAACACTGAATTTTGTGAAGTATTGAAAATTTTATCTGACATTTCCTAGTTGTATATTAAATGAGTACCCTACACACTGTGTATAGTACTATGTATTTATTACCTACAGCATAATTGTACATACTTCATAT
>JAOEGS010016215.1:0-18343 GCA_025447755.1 Corythornis vintsioides
ATTTATTTTATTATTATTTAAACGTACTTTTAAAGAACTTCTTCCCCAGCTTCCTCCAGAAGTCCGAATTTGCCTCCAAATCCCTTTTTTTCCACCCCTCCATCCCTCTCTCGCCGCCCGCCGTGCCCGGGCCGCCTGCAGGGGGCGCCCTTCTCCCGGCCATGCCGGGGCCGGTCCGGGGCGGGGGGGGCCGGACCCGCCGCTCCTCGTCCCGATCAACCCCATCCCGATCCTGCTCCTGCTCCTCGCCCGCCCTCCCCTTCTCCTCATCCTCCCGCCACTCACTTCTCCTCACCCGCCCGCCCCCCCTCGGCTTCTCCCCCTGGCCGCAGGACGGCGCGGAGACGGTCCAGGTCCCACTGCCGGACTCCGGTCGGTTGACAGCTGCTGGGGCAGCTCGAAGAACGATGATTTCATTGGGCAGAGTGTGAATCGCAGTTATACCTCGGGGTTTTTATTCGTATTGATGACTCCTGAAATCTCAGGGGTGCTCCTGGTTAATTTTAAATGGTTCTAAACCTCTCCGAGACAGTGGTAATAAAAACAGACCCTTTTTTTTTTATTAATTCTGGAAGAATTTACATTGCAGCTGCTGAGCTACTCGTATAAACCCTCCCATCTCCATGCAATGGGCTGCCTAAAACACACAGCCCTTCTCTTATTGCACACTCTCATTTGCAACTTCCCTTTACATTTGTAAGGCAATTGGGTAAATAAATAAATATATAAATATATAAAATAAAAATATCTACCTGGTGGGAATTTGCAGCTAATGACTCTTAGAGATCATTCCGTCCTTCTGCAGAAGTCCCGAAGGCTCTTGGCTCTGGAAGCACAGGCAGAAGTCCCCTGGAGCCCAGCAGTTCCAGCAGCCCCCAGATTACACGTGTAGAGCAAGGGAGAAGAGGTGGGAACAGCTGACCGTAAGCACCAATTTAGGTACTGGCCAGGAGCTTACTGGTTGTAAATGAGCTGTATTTTTAGTTGCCTTTTTTGTTTTTCTTTTTTTTTTTTTTTTTTTTTTAATGGATAGAGAGTCAGTGGAGTGAAAGAAGTAGGTGGTGTATTTTGGATAGTTTTTGAAGTGGAAGGAAAAGATCCATTCCCTTCAGATAAGTAGGGAAGTAGACTGATAAATTCTGTCACAAGGGAAGTTCGTGTCTGTACAGAGAGTGTTTTAGAAGTGGGCTTCTGTAAACAGCATAGATCTGAGACTGGGGCAAATGGATGTTTGCTTTTATATTTGAAAAAGAACTTGTGAGTATTCCAGAGAAACTGAAGATTGAATGGGACTCTCATCAGAAGGGAATTGGAGTTCTTGAGATATGAAGTGTAAAAATATATGACTGAGTGATTTAGCAGAGTAAATGCCATAGCAGTGGTCAGAGTAAATTGTTTCAGAAAGGTTGTGGGTAGACAGAGGGGAAGTAATAGGGGTAGTGCACAGGAGACCACAATGTCAAAGATGGGTCGTGAGGTGAGAGGAAGGTGGAAGGCAGAAAGGAGTTGGATGACCACAGATGTGAGCATCCCACTGAAGTTTTCCTGTCAAGATGGATTATTTTAGTGTTGGAAATATCAAACTGAAAAAGATTTCTATAGGGTCAAGTGTTGATGTGTCAAGAGACATGTACTGAGGGAGCCAAAGGAAAAGTGGTAACTGGATTTGTGTTTTTCTGAAAATGACTTAATAAAATGACATTTTGGGAGTTTATTATTATTTCAATTATTCCCTTGTTTTCTTCCTCTTAATTTACAGTATTCAACCTGCACCTCTCACAGTTAACCAGGTGTATAAAAGACAGGCTGGTCTATTTCCTTCTTGTACACCATGAGTAATAAAGGCATCCTGCAGACTGCATGGCTTTTGATAGGTTTTTGCAGTGCTTGCCAGCTGGAAATTGATAAATAGCAATATTAGTAATGCACAAGAAGGAAGGTGCTCCACTGCTTCAGGACATCTCAGGATGCTTTATGTGTCTGCAAAGAGAACTAGGTCCACTAGTCTGCAGCTGGACAGGTTTTTAAGGAGAAACAAGTGTGATCAGCATGAAAGCAGTCACTAGGTTGAGCTTTGAAGTAACAGGCTGCCTGAAAAGAGCTGGTCACTGAAGGAGTGATGCAGGAGAGGTTTTCTCAATGATGTTTGTGTCCAAAGCACAAAAGGGGGAATGCTGGGATAAGGGCAGGAGAAGAGAGGTCTAGTGCAGGGGAGACTGTGGTTCAGAAATTTGTTGGCAGGTCAAGGAATGTAAGTGGCTCGAGGGAGCTGTGATCAGTGAAATGACAAAAAGTAGCTTCACTCACCTGATACAAGCCTTGTGCTGGGTTTGGTCAGAAGGTGAGAAAGTGGAATCTAGAGGTTTTCAAGAGACTGTATCAGCTGAAGGAGGAGGTTTAAGTATTGAGGGTGTTACATGACAAGTAAGGTTTGGCATGAAGGAAGGTGAAAGCATGTGAAGCTCTGTTAGTAACCAGCAAGTGGAAGGAATGGGATGAGATCTGGTGGGAACAATCATTTTATCTGATAGACCTGCTGAGTTTAAGCCCAAACCCCTTCTGCTTCCCCTAGCAGTGGGTACTCTGGAGCACAGCAAATCCAGGGCAGATCCCTTAGGCCTGCAGTCTCCATCATGTTCTTGTGTGTATGATCAGTGATTGATTATACAGTAAATGGGTGCTGCCTTGTTCCTTTTTTTTTTTTTCAGTTTATTATTCTTAAGTGAGGCATTTAAATCAACTCTGCATTTTTGGGAGTCTGAAAAACGTAAACACTTTATGGGAAGAAACGTAAGCACTAAGATTGGAAATGAAATATACTTGTATCTTTTAAAAGGTTTATCTTTACCCTTAAATATGCTGATTAGGCTTATTCTTTTTGCTTAGTCTTTGTGGGCTGTGAAAATCAGTTGCTTTTTCCCATCTCAAGGAAATGCATCTTTGACACTTCTCATGACCTGAGTCACGATGCTGTCACAGAGCCAGAAAACATCCTTAACGGTCATGGGTAAAAGAGCAGAGCTGCTGAGGGTGGGTGGCGGGTGGGAGAGGGAGGGAGATTGCAATGGTTTACTTCAGTTCCTATTCTATGGGTGTTTCAGACAAGCCATTTATTATAATTATCCATGGATATTATTATCAAGTTCTCATATGCAGTGGTTCTCAAGGCACTTTTTTCTTTTTTTTTTTTTTCTCCACATAGCTTGGGATATAAATAATGTGTATTCAACCTGAATTGAATTCAGATGCTAAAATAGTTGTGCTAATTGTTGCAGATAGAGCAAGGAAAAATAAGGCATAGATAAAAAGATGAGGAAAAAACCAACCAACCAACCAGACCACAAATGTATTAACATGTAGTTTATTGTCAATATTAAATTCTGATAAGCTAAGCCCTTTGGCTGCTGTTAAACTTCCCCTATGTCTTCACCCAACACAGCTGCCTACAGAGGTGTCCCTCAGAAATTCCCAGGCTGGTTATTTGGCAGTTTCTAAGACAAGCAAAAGGGTTTTTTTCTGTTTGTTGTCCCAATACAAAAAAAAAAACCCAACAAAAAAACAACAAAAAAACCCAAAACAAAACTAAGTTCATAAAGGTCATTTTATTCTGACTCATTTGGAAGGGAAGACTGAGACATTCAAATTTTCCAAATCTCACAACGCTGAAGAGTCTTGGAGTCATCCCTGAAAGAAGGCTTTGAATTCTGCACTGTGTTGATATGAATGATGATTGATAGACACGAGCAGGGGCAGCAATAGTACATACTTCTTTTCTCAAGCGCTTCATCGTTCACCAGCAGACAGTGTTAGTCAAATTCCCATGTGCAAGAAATTGGAGTAACAGAGTCTCCACACAACGCCTGGAAGCTGCCTCACCGATAACCTCATTAACAGAGTGCTGAGTCTGAGCTCACACAGTCCTTCCCTTGAAGTTTGCAAACTGGAGTCCAGTGCTGTGGTAGCTGTAGCCACAGCTCCTGGTGCACAGCTGGCCCATGGTGCCCATAGGTGGGCACTGCCTCTTTCCGTTTGTTTGCAGAATATTCTGTAGCTACACCCACAGGAGTTACAAGAAACTAATTGTGCAGCCTTTTAATCTGTGAAGAATTGAAGGTGCAAGGTCTGATACAAATAGTATTGCAACATCTGGACCCCTCCCTACCTGTGGCTGGTGTTTACTGGAGGTGGCCCAAAAGCAGAACGGCCAGTTTAGTTGATTTTGCTGGTAACTACCATCTGGAGCAATCCAGCTGAAGTGCTGCTACTTCTGCCTGCTTTATGGCTGTGGAAAGCCTGGAGCCAGCAGCTGGCAATCCAGTTTTGTTGTTGTTTTTACTTCAAGGAGAGTTTTGCCCGTAAATGGACTTGAGCTTTGCACTAACAATATTTTTAGTCAAATAACTCCCAAAAGATGATTATTTTGCCAGACGTGTGTATGTGGCGATGGAGGGATTGTTTTCTGAGGAGATGCTTCAGGATACCTTTACTGTGCAGCTCCTTGAGGAATTTTCATCACAGAAAAGCGGTATCTGTACAAAATGAGGAGGGGAAATGGCAAGAGAAGCAGCAGACATTTGTGTTGGATTTTCAAGGAGATAAATTTTACACAAGGCCGTTAACACTATAGATGTCCTCACAACTGCTGGTGAAAGGTGCCATGGGGCCCGGGACACCGCTGCTGTTCTGGCAGAAGTGGCTTCCTCTCCTTTCTGGTTCCTCTGGACTGTCAAAGTAATTTCTTTTCCATTCAGGAAAAGAAGAAATATGCACAGAGGCAGGCGAAATGGCCAGCCGTACATCACTAATTGTACAAGTAAATGACAGGTTCAAATCCCAACTTGAGGTTTGAACTGCTCTTTCATAATCCATTTTTGGCCAGGTAGAGATAATGGGCAGTGAAGGGGTCACAGCAGTGCCTTCCCTCTTCTAAACTCTGCCAAGGACGTGAGGAGATTTTTGGGTATCAGTGAAACACTTCGTGACTGAGGGACAAAGTTTTTGAAACTGAAGATAGTGGAAGAAAGAGAAACTTCAGAAAGAGGAAAGGAATTATGAGGCCATGTTTAGATTTTGAGTGGATGATGCTGATGAGCAGATGGAAGAGCTGAAGTTCAAGGAGCTCGGGTGAGAGGGCAGAGGACCCGGTCTCATCAGTGGCTGAGGCACTTGGAGTGGCGCTTGCATGTCTCGGCAGAGGATACTGACTGACGAGCTCTTTTGTCACCATCATGTGCCTTGCCTGGATGCAGAGAGAAACTTGCTTCTGCTTTCTTGGGACAATGATGAGATTTAGTGCAGCTGTCTTTCAAAAGGTTCAGTACTAAGCAGTTTTAAACAGTATGAAAGCAACTGGCTGCATTATTTTGTCCTGTCTGTTTCAATGGAATCAAGTTAGTGATAGGTTTTGGACTTGCACCAGTTCAGCTGAGAGAAATATTTGCTCTAAGTAGCTAGAGCATGTGTATATATATATTCTGTAGCTGATACAGAAAATTCTTCCTTTAATGGGACTAATTGTTCCAGAAACATTGAGGCTTACAGTGTGAAAATAGTCTCATTTTAATAGGATACAATTCAAGGAAATTGCAATGTAACTTTGATTTAGAAGCAATCTCTTAACTTAAATAATTAGTTTCCTCGCTTTTTTTTTTTTTTTTTCCCTAGGAGAACATGTAACATGTTACAAAGAAAGATAAACCAGGTTTGACTGGATAAACCCACACATGAAAGGAAAAGGCCACTTTGGCAGTGGTGCTCATGGTGTGTGTTTCTCGGGCCGCTGTTGGGTTTGTCAGTCAGGCTGCTCCAAAGGGCTCCCGCAGCCAGCGTTGCTTCCCCAGGGTTCTCTGCTCAGGTCACAAGGCAGCGTTTCTCACCAGGGCGCTGCTGTTTCCTCTTCCGACTGTAGTAGATTACAGATTATACTGGAACATGTCTGAGAAAAGGTCAGAAATGAGGGTGAAAGTCTTGGAACTGAAGCTGGGAAGCTTTCCATTCTCATCCGGGAAACTTTTTCTATTTGAATAAAAAGCAAAGCAAAATAAACCACTGCATCCATGACACTTCTGGGTTTCCTGCTATTTTCTGTCAGTTAGAAAGGATTTTATTTCCCTGGTGTTACATGATGAGCAAATGTTTAGTTGAGGAATCATCAGTGTTACACTGAACAGGAATAATGGCCAAACACTGTTCGTGTTCCTGTAACTCGGCCTCCACATGATGCATAGCCTGGAGTTACTGCTTTTTTATTTACCAAATTAAAGATGTTTATATGGAGTGTTAATGTCAGTAGACTACGTGGTGCACTTTGAAATGCAGTCTGTTAAATACTGTAAGATATAAAAGCTAATCAAGTGGGGTTTGAATTTTAATGACACTGCATTACTAAGCTTTTTCCTTTGGAGTAATGGAAGAAAAAGGAAAAAAAAATCAACAAAATCATTTTATTATGAGCATGAGAGGTGCTCAATACCACTTTAGTTTTTCATGTAAAGCATATAAAGAAACTAAAATCCTTATGATCATTACTTTCCTACCAGAAAAGCTGTCAGGTCTAAATCCTATTTGCTTTGCTCACTAACAGGCTGGAATTTCTCTGTGCAAAAGAGGATCCTATAACACTTGAATGAGGAGATGTGCCGTGTCCAATTGAAACTGCCAGGAGAAATGTTTTGCATCGTTTAGCTTCACTTTGGTAGTATGAAGGTGTTTGCATCCCTCAGGTGTCTGGGTGCGCTGTTGGTTTTAAGCTCAATGGTGGGTTCCCTTTTCATCTGACGGGGTGAGGCTGGTGCCTGAATGCATGGCGGGGATCAGTGGTACCCATTTCTTAGAACTAGGTCTAAACGAGGGAAAAAAGTGATTTGGGGACATCCTTGTGTTACTATGTGTGGACTGAAGGACAAAATAACAGCAGAGTGATCAGCAAGGCTGCATCAACATAATTCTTTCAGGATCCAATAAAGTCTCTTTGCATATCACTGGCTGCACTGTGCTGTATTCACAGGCGAGCTCCTTGGGGAATGTATCTGCCATGCTGCATTTTGATGTATATTTATGTCATTAGTAGCTGCAAAAATCAGGATGTTTTTCTTCCTCTCTCCTCAAAGATGATCTGTGACAGTAGTGCCCTGAAGTACTCCCTTCAGATGCTGACCGATTTGAAATCTGGCCTGAATTCATCAAGGCTCTTAGTTGATCAGGAGAGGACAAGTTTACTGTATTAATTGCTTTCAGTTCATTGAGTGCTTTTCAGACAGTGTTACAAGCTCTCAAGTCTAGCCTGTTTTCCCCTAGGTGTAGCTTTCCTTTCACACCCAAAAATGCACTTCAAAAACTTAGAAGAGTGTGATTTGATCAAAAGCGTAACCCTCCCTTCCAGGCCTTGAGGCCGTGTTCTAGCTTTAACCACTGTGGATGACATAGGTGTAAATAAGTAACTACCCACAGCTGAAGGTTGCCTGATGTGGGTCCATGGATGGTGCAGAGTGACTCCAGGCGCTGGAGCCGGGTCCCGGCCCTGGCCTGTGGGGAGCGGGGTGGGGGCACCTCCGAAGCGCAGGGACCCGGGCCCAGCCGGGCCGTACCTGGGAGCTTCTCCTGATGGCTTTTCCACAGATGTCCAGCTTTGTCAAAAACCACTAAATCTTATGAAGTTTATTTTCTTTATAGCATCTGTGTTTTATAACAGTGCTTTTAATTTGTTTTTCCTTTGTCTGCTGGGATTTCTTTTGTCCGGCACTTTCAGGCCTCCCTTTTTTCCTCGGTGGAAGTGAGCCCGTTAATGATGGCTGGCTTGGGAATATACCCTGGCCAGGCCGGCACGGCAGCCGCTCCCTCCGCCTGACAACAAAGCCCATTGTTGTTTTCTTTCTTCACTTTTATCCTCAACTTAATCCATTTTTCCTTTGAGCATTTGTGGAATAAAATGTCTGGAAAAAGCGCGGCTCGGGGTTGGGGTGGATGACGTGACAGCAGTTTTGTTGCTGCCTTTCAGCACACGGGTACGAGGGCAGAACTAACTGATCCTATTTGCTGTGTCTCAGTAGGCACCCTTTATCCACTATAATGCTACACTTGTAAATAAACTTTTCTGTAAAGCTACCAGAGCCACAACATCCTTTGCTTTTTCCAACTAACTCTCTTGGTAAAATTAATAAGAGACTTAGCAGCAGCTTAAATTGAGATACAAGACTTTTGTTGGTTTCCCCTTTTATTTTTCTCCAGTGGAAGTCTAAAAGGCTGAATTAGGATTAACTGTAGGAATTTTCTCTATTTGGGCATAGCTGTGATCAGGAATTTGGACCTTGAGTATGTAATATTAGGGTGAAAATAATGCAAATGCTTCTTTTCGTGTGCGGCCTGAGCTGCGGCCCAAGCTGGAGAGGGAGAGCAGGCCTGCAGGAGGATGTATACCCCCAAACTGGCTGTAATGTATTCCATGCACAGCTCTTCAGCTGTCAGCTCAAAATCTCTTTCGTGGCAGCCCGTGGAAAGACAAATACTTGACCGAAAGGTCTCACCTTGCACAGGGTCTTGAGGGCTGTTAGGCTCATGCTCTGGGTGATTACCAAAGGAAAGTGCCTCGTTGCTCGGGATGCTCGAATGGAAATGTTCAGACTGGTTCTGGAGAGAGCACGTTTGCCATGAAATTGTGATGATGATGATTAATTTTCGCTAAATTAATTGCAGTAGAAAGTATTCCTTCAGTGGTCAGTGGGATGTGATCTGTGTGTAGCTGTCAGTATTCGAGCAAGCTGGCATTTAAAGTTCAAATTGTCAGGGCTAAGTGAAGCTACTCTATTTGAAACTATCATTCCAGGGCTTTATTCTTTATTAATATATGTATTTCCTTACAAGAGTGAATATATCCTGTCCACACATGGCAAGGTAACTTGAGTACAGGATTCTGCTGTATGAAAAATGTTGGATATTTCTAGCGGACTTAAACTTTGGCTTATTTGTTGCTTGTCCTTTGACAGTGAATCAACAACTGCTTGAGCTGTAGAAATAATGTTGATGCTTGACTGCATTCTTTGTGCTCTCTTGGCCCGATACGACAGTCCTGTACACACGCAACTCCCATTTACTGCAGGAGGAGTTTCCTACTTCAAAGGGCTGGAGGAATGGAGGGTGACTGTTGAATTTCTGGACGGGTACAACAGCAACACCATAAAAATCATGGGGTTTTAAAATGTCTTATTCAACATAATGTGTGACGCTGTTTTGTTCCAGTGAAGTTCAGGATGCACAATACAGCTTTTGCTGAATGCTTAGGAAAGGAACAGCCCTCATCATAGAGTGCATTTACTGGAACCCCAAGGCTATGCAGTTAAGATGACAAGCATGTACCCCTCTGATATGGCTGAGGCAGCATACAAAGAAGATACAACAGTATAGAACATTTCCATCATAAAAACAGCTAAAAATAATTCAGTGTAAATGAAAGCAAATACTTCTGCTTTTTCAATTTTCCTTAACCTAACTCATCCTCACCATCTTAATGTTACTGTAGTCAGATTTTCAAGAAAAACTCCTGTCAGAAATAATTTCTCCCCTTGTAGCAGTGCAACTTTTCATTTTTGACTTTTATCACTTATTTATTTGCAGTTAAACAACTGAATGTTGCTGCAGAAAAGATGGTTTGGCAGGCAGTAGTTCTTGGGATATATGTTTAGGTATTTACTTCTTTTCCATTTGTCATAGCTGATTTTTTTTTTATCATGTTTGTGCTCTGAAGTGCTGTGCTTCATGGGGTCTGGTTTAGTTGGTTTTTTTACTGATGTTATATACATCAGATTCAGATATACTTTAAAAAATGAAATGTTTGATCTCTGAATGTTTGGGGTTTTTTCCAGAGAAGGATCATCTTAGTTTTTGTTCTTTTTCACTTTTACCCATTTTCAGCTCTCTCTGCATAATTTAGTAATTTTTTTCTTAATGTTTTCTTTTCTAACTTGTAAGCCTAAAAAATTTGTAGAATGATGTTGTTGCAATTAATAAACCGCTCCTAAATGATGCCTTAATCCTGCAGTTTTTTGAGTAGCCTTAACTGCCTTGGGATTCTTCAACTTGTATGAAAATAAAGCAGCTCACTCTCGTGTAGGAAGGGCATCTGAAAACACCTCATTTTTCTGCATGTAATATTCTATCGACTCAACGGAAGGTTTTGCATATGGAAAACTACACGATGTTGGGAGCGGAGGGCACCGAGTAATTAAATGTGCCTTGAGAGAGAGGGACTGTTACAACACAGTCGTTTGGTTCAGCAGTTCAAAGTTAATCATTATATTACTAACAAGTAAAAGGAAACAAATTACAGACGTTTGGAGCCCCTCTATAGATACTGTCGCTGTTTGCTGGGTGATGTGCAGTTGCTCATGGTGAATATAGGAGAGTGAAACACTTTCTGAGGGGCCTTGATTACATGCAACAGTAACTAATTAGACAATAATGCAGAAAACTATTCATGCTCCTTTCTACAAGAACCAAGAATGCATTATGAAACTAATCTTAAAAAAAAAAATTAATTGCATCTCAGTCTTAATTTAAAACTGGGCTTTTTTTTTTCTCTTTGCTCCCCCCCCCAGTTTCTTTTTATTCCAACTTGGTGGAGAAAAATTGCTATTAATGAAATCTGCTCTCTGAGACTTCAATAGGCTTGTTATTCATTAAAGCCTTGCTATTTCCCTTAAAATGTATTGACCAATGTTCAGGCCAGATACTTAACACGAAATACACTTTGTAATTTCATCATTTTTGTTGTGCTTTTCTAAGATGCAAAGGTCTATGGACTTTGTAGAAAAACAAAAACAAAAAACAAATAAAACCCCCTAAGCTTACAGTTATATAGTATTAAAAGAAGCGTAAAGGAAGCATTGAGTGTCTTTAGGATGATGAGACATTCATTAAGATTTTTCTGCCTTCCTTTTCCTATTTCCAATCCATCTGAAGTACCATTAAAGCTTTTCAGGCAGCTTCCTGTGAGAAACCCTTTTCTGTGCTGTTTTTCTTCCTTGCAAAAAGGTGGCTGCTCTTCAGTCAGATTGTATGGATTTGGCCTGGGATTTGTCTAATATCGATGTAGAATGCATCGGTTGTTTAGGAACCTAATTCCCAATATGGCTCCCTTTTGATTAAGAACAAAGCCAGCGTTTCACAGCATTATAGGAACACAGAAAAACAAGTTAATGATCTAAACCTTTTAATTCATGGTTGCTTGTCTATTTAAAGTACTTTTGATTCTGTTATAAACAGACTGGCCCCTTTTTTTGTTTAACTTCTTTCTTTGGTTTCTTCACATTTCTTTCTTTACTGTCCATGAAATTTGTAGCTAGTTTCCTTTTCTAACTGAAGAATGAAAGGTTGTGACTACAGAATGATACAGAAAGTAAGAAAGCGTATCTAAACTGGGCGTATATCCAGCACAGACCTCTTTGAAACAAGCTAAATTTAGGGCTGTTGGGATTTTTTTGTTATGTTTTCCCCTTCCCTTTTTAAGTACCTATGTTTTGTTTTTTTGTTGGTTTGGTTTTTTTTTTTTTTTTGAATGAGTATGAAGTTAGTTACTTGTAGGGGTTGGGTTTTTTTATACTTTTTTGATTTTTACATCTAGTTCACATGGTTTTATTTCCCCGAGTTTCTTGTTATTTTCCTCCGGTCTGAGTTCAGCAGATTACTTGTCTCTGTGCCTTTATCCGTAGAGACAACAAAAGCAACCTTTTCAGGACTTTCAATTACCAACACTGTATGTGGTACTTCAGGAAAATAATTCCATTCCAGATATTTTTTGTATTTGTTTGTTAACAGAGAGTGGGAATTCAGAGCTTGTTCTTCAAATCGAACTGGAAAACTTCTGGGTGAACAAAACTGTCAGGCAGGCAGCAGCAGCACAAGTAGTTTCCCTTCCATGGAAGGAGACCTTATCCCCAGATAGAAAAATAAATATTTGCTGCTTCCATTGTCATTTATTTTTTAGCTGAAACGGAGAGGAGTTTTTTAGATATGTTTTTGCTTATAATATGAGCTTTTTTTTTTGTTATCACTACTATTATTTTGGCAATGACTTATTTCAGGAAATTGTTGGAAACGATAAATGAAGAAAAAATCCCAATAATGTGTTTTATTATATCTCTGTCCCATCAAGGTAAATTAAACAGCCAAGACACTTACAATAACTTCACAAACAATAATCCTGGGAACCCTCGACTCCTGCCTCTGCCGAGTTTGACTGTGGTGTTGCCTCTTGCTCAAATCAAGCAGCCAATGACATTAGGGACCATCACCAAACGCACAGGGTAAGTGGATCTGCACAAACCTTTTTAACACTGTTATTTATAATTAATGTGGAAATTATTTGTGTTATTACTGATACTTAGTTTTATTCCTTATTTTAATTTCGGTATATGTAATTTAATGTCAGTGGGAGGAGGTGGGGGAAATTGGAGACAAAAAAAAAAAAGAAACCCAGCAGCAGATAAGTAGCTAAAACCTGAAGAGAAAGCTCTAAATTCAATTCAGGAATATTCATTGGGGTGGGTCATTTTCTTGCAGTCTGCCATCTGGGCAATACTGTACACTGACATCAGGAGAAGTTTCACTCCAGGACCTGGTCTGAAACATAAGCAGAGCTGGATTCAATCAGAATGAGTTATGATTTTCCTTTTTTTTAAAAACAAAACCAAAAAACAACAACAAACCAAGCACACACACAAAAACCCAAGCCAAACACGAACAAACAAAAAAAATCACCCCCAATAAACCCCCAAAACAAAACAAAACAAAACAAAAAAACCCAACAAAAAAATAAAGCACAAAACACCAAAACAATTTATTCTGATTTCCCACCTTTTCAAGCAGAAATTATTTTTGACTATCAGAAATGGAAAGACAATAAGCCAGATTGAGCATAAAGACAAAAGTTAATCCTGCTGTTTTTTTGACCTTATTTTTCTTCTGAAGTGACTGTTTTGTACTGTGAAATTCACTTGTGGACTTTCATTTCATAGCCAGCTGCACTTTGGTATTTCTCACTGTGCCACTATAAAGCACTTCAAAATATTTGTTACAAAAAGCTCTACTCAATATTTGTATGTTATAATAACTAAGAAGATTTTGTGAGCTTCAAAAACTGTAACATTATAACCCAATTGATGCTGTTGAACAGTTGATATTTTTCTCTTCTTAATTTCAAATCTTCAGGTTTCTACAATTAATACACAAAGCCAGGAGGCCGTTCTGTTATTTTTTCCTCTCTCATTTTTTGTTTGTTCAAATCCCTGAATCTTATCTATGTAAAAAATCTGAAACATTAATTTACAGATGGCTGTTACATTGATAAGAAAAATAGATCAAGCGTGGCCTGTGGTTGGATAAAACAATTGAGAGTCCTACAGGTTCATAACATTTTTCCTGCATTTTGGCAAATGGGTGCAGGCACTGCCTTGCTTGCTTCAGTGCTTACTTGCTCAAGCCCTGGTAGTGAGGGGAATTTTACCTTGTGTTGTGAGCCAGGAATTATTTTCAGGTGAGAGCTTGTGGACATTCCTTCCCTTCCCGAGTAATTCCCATACTCTGTGCTTGAGTGTTCAGGATGTCCTGTGAAATCTGTTGTCGTTCTGTTTAGTGCACTAAATATGCACAGTGATGTTGGGAAGCTTACCTATGTATTTCCATAGATCTGTGTGTGTCTCTTTACATGGCTGGCTGACAATCCAGTCCTGCTCACGCTGCCGTAAACAGGAATTTCATGAGGCTTCTTGAGCCACATCGTGATCAGTAACACGCAGTTGCCCTGAGCATAGAGACTGTCTGCAGAGAAGCTCCTGAACTCCACAGATAATTGTAAATGGAACTTAGGAAATAGTACAGAAACAGTGTGAGGCTGATGTTGTGGTTTAACTCCTTCCACACATACATTTCAGTTGCTTATTTTTGTGTTGTGGTTTGTTGGTTGCTTTTTTGTTTTGGTTTGGGTTTTTTTCTGCTTGCAGTTTAAATACAGTCGAGGGAAAAATATTTCTCCAGCAATCAGGTGAATTTGGAAAGTATAGAAAGGTGTGTGATGTGGGATAAGGACGGGAAGGGAAGTAAGGTCAGAGAGAGGCTGGTGTATGTGGAGACCATCAGAAGGGAAAGTATCAGAAAGGTGACTCTTCTGAAGAGTACTGTCAGGTGAGAACAGAAATGTGATTCTGGGCTCTGTTGGTAAAGTCCTAGAAATGGAATAGACACTGAGAACGAGGTGGGACAAGCAGAGAGAGGAAATGAAAAGCCATCTGAGGGTCTGCCCAGGGGAAGGTGGTGTGATAGGGGGGGTAATGTGGGAAGAATAACCCCCAGGTTTACAAGAGTAATTGAGGCAGTGGCCTTTGCAAAGGCTGTTTCCTTAATGCTGTGGTGGTACCAGCAAACTTCTCTACAACTATTGCAAATGTACTAAATCTAATTATTCTATTTAATATTCTTAAATATTAATATTTAATATCTGAAACATATTCAGAGTGTTCATATTTGTAGCTTTGAAGAAAATTTTGCTATTCACAAACAGTTCCTGTCCTATTATTTCATGTAATTTTTAAAACTAATTAAATTTAAAATATTCAGTGAGGCTTATGTAAGGGGGGAAAACAACAGCCATGGGAAATACCCTGCTGTGTAAATAGAGTTTTCATGAATGAGGATCATCATTTTCAGAGAAGCCTGTGTGGATGTGTAATGCTAAGCCGAGAGCTTCCTTCATTTGTTCCGCATCCAAAATATTTGATGAAAGAACACAAAATTAACATGAAAAGCTGTATTTATAAAGCAAGGATTTAAGAAGAATGCCTAGGATCCGAGAAGCCTGGCATGCCTAAAATGACCAAATTGAGACAGCAGCCTTAACTTAAACCTCCAGGGGGCAAAGCGTGTGTTTAACATATTTAACATCTGCCCTCATATTTCTCGAAACACATAGCGATGGAAGTCTGCGCAGTGTAATATTTAGACAGGACAGGGACCATCTGCCTCGCTCGGCGAAGTGTAGGAGGCATGTAGCACTGCAAATGGCAAAAGACAGATGTATTTACACCTACATGGTCAGCACCTTTGAGCACTGCTCCAAGGAAACAAGGCTCTTCTTTGGGAGCAGCTGCTTAACCTTCTGATTGTGCAGTGATCAGAAAAGGAGACGAGCTCGCTCTCACTTGGATTTTACAGCCGCTGTTCAGGGGCCTTCCAAGCAGATTCCTTCTCTGTCCTGGCTGCTTTTAGAGAATTAAAACTGGAATCGGTTGCAGTCCATTTCTGAAAGTCAAAAGCAGGACTCAAAGAATACCATCTAAGTAGCTGTTCTGGATCTGTCCTTTTTATTCGCTTTTAACATCCAAAAAGCTTCTTTAATACTAGACATCTTAATTCAGTTTTTCAGGTTTTCTTAAGCAAAAGCATCCAGTTGGGATTTGTTCTGCTAAGTATTCAGGACAGCAAAATATTTTTCAGGTATTGAAAGGACTGATCAGTGCTCTTAATATCATCTGTCTCAAGCAGAGCTGCAAAGCATGTCATCTTACTTGACGGGTGGAATGGCAGTAAATGTTTTTAAAGTGTTCACTGTAGCCCTATGGGAATGAAACACCAGAATCTGGAGCTGTCTGGGGTTTTTGGTTTGCCTTTCTCCCCACCCCAGTGCAAACCTGTAGATTTTTGGAATGTTTTCTGATCAGCAGTGAAAATCTCTTACTCTGAATACAATTAACATTCTCAGCACTAAGTATCTCAGGACATTACCTCCCTTTTTTTCCATGGCTATCGGTTCCTTGTTCCCTGCCCTCTTTTCTTCCCTTGCTTTTTTTGAGTCTCTCGTAATTTCTGCAAATTCATGAAGCACTTAATTTTTGCCCCGATATTTTGTCATCCCATTGACTCACTTTCCTGGAGTTTGTACTGTCAGCACATTCTGAGGAGCAGACAGGCTTTCCCAGAGGGGCTCTAACGCTAATGAGTAAGGAAGCATCTTATGTTTTAAAGATTAGGGGGATGTAAGACAGTAAAAGAGATACATTTCATAAGTCTTTATATCCGTGCCTCAGTTTCCCTCTCACAATTTTAATAGTAATGCTGATTTCAAGTCTGGTGAATGGGTTAATTCATTCCTCATTTACAAAGAACTTATAGATGAGAAAGGGGAAGAACTGTATGATCCATCTCATGCTTGTCTGTAAAAGGCAGTGAATCAGAGTATGGTAGAAGACAGCTTTGTGCTTGCTCTGTACCCCTTCCTTGTGTTTGTGGAATCAGTTGTAGTTAGTTTGCAGTTTGTAAGAATGTGAGGACACATTTGAGCTGTAAGAGGAAGGAGGGAAAGAAAAGATACAATAATTGCCCTGAAAGAAAAACTATTGCAAAAGTTGGCTTGTCTGACAGCAGCATTAGTTTTAACCTTCTCAAGGGATACGGTTGTTATATTTGGATCATACTTCATTCTCAAATTCATTATGGCTCTAGTGAAACACCAGGATGTAACCTGCATTACTTGGGTCTTGTCAAAACAGACACAGCCAATGTACTTTACAGGAAAATGAATAAACCTTTTTTTTTTTTTTTTTTTGGTCTGGGCTTTTTTTTTTTCTTCCATCTAAAAGATTTAGATAGTGTGTTTTCAAACTGTTCTCATCCCATCCCTCATTCCACCCCCAGCAAGGATGGAGGAAAGTAGGTAAAGTGTCTGATGCAATTTAATACTTTTAGTGTTTCTCATTGCTTATATGTACTGAAATCACTGTGCCCATTTGTTTTATTTTGATTCAGAGAGCTTAATTTACCCCAGGTTCTACTACTGAAGCAAAAAATAAGGAGTGCAAAGTCATGATGTCATGATACAGTTCAGTAGGAAAAAGTAATTAAAGAAGTCAAGAGAAAAATTAATAAGTAAAGCTCAAGAATGTACAATGGGTCAGCTTTCCTGTGTGCTGGAGACAGATATTCTTTTTCTGGCACATTTCTCAGACAAGCTTTATGTCGCCTTTAATAATACATTTTGGTAATAAAGCAACTACTGTAATGATTTGTAATTGATATGAAATACAGTTATTTGCACTCCATTGTGATCAGATGTCTCTATGAAAAGATTCTTGCTCCAGCAGCATGTAGTGAGGAGGGTCAGAACAAGCAGGTACTGCAGAGCTTAGGAAAAGCTCGAATTGCTTTTATTCAACATGGTGACACAAAAATCAAAGTGTTTTTCAGTTTTCAATTTGCTGAAACTCAGAATCAGCTAAGAAATTAAGGAATTTGGGTGGAAATCTGTATCATGAATCATCTTTGTAATTTTCCTTTGGAATTTCTCGGTGGCTGGGAGAGTTTTTTGCCCTGGCATTGCTCCGTTACTGTCGCCGAGCGTAGCCATCTGGTGCTGTCTTTTCAAGGTTGGGTTATCCTGTAATTTGTACATTCTCTCTCTCTCTCAATTAGCATTCCATCCATATTATGTGAAGGAAATAGTGTAAAACAATTGCTTGTATAAGTAAAATGGGGGGGGGGAAATGGTCATCTTAAAAGAAACTGGGTCTCGTGAACAGAAAGGAAATGCCAGGTCACCTCGGTCTCAAGGCTCTTTATTAAGACTCTACTACAGTCCTTGGAAGTGTAACTGCATTTTCTTCATGATAAAAGATTTTATATCCCTGTTAAAAGCAAATAACAAACAAACCCTTCCATTGAAGCATGTATCCACCTGCCTCAATTTGTAATTAAAATAGAATTTGTTAATTTGCAAGTATAATCAGATCAACATAGTATGTTGTGGAAAAAAAAAAGAGCAAAGCCTATGTTGTGTTCTAAAATGTTCTAATGAGCTCAGCTACGTGTCATTTGCCTGTTTTCTGCAAGCAGAGAAACTGAGGCAGAGAGGGAAAAAACCAACTTGATAAAACATTCAAGATGATAATTTAAAAATTCTAAGCTCCCAGTCAGATTTGACGATTCTTTGATGACTCCTCAAATTTACAGTAGATACACTCCAGGTTTTAAACTGTATAGTCTACGGGTTATGCAGAAGACTTCACTTCCCATTAAATATTTAATGAGTGCTGTAGTGCTGGGCTCATCTTCCCTTGAGCCATTAGAATGGCCTTTGACTCAGGGGCTGAATGTGTTGACTGTATAGAAGGTCTTACAATATATATATGATTTAATTGGGTTTTATCACTATTCAAAGATGATATATTGTGTCTAGAAAGGAGTCTGCTTCTACCAGATGAGCTCTCTCCCTCAAAGTGTTAACTAAGCATTTAAGTTAAGTTAAAGGCTTGTTTGTTACGTAGATTTTAAAAGATCTTCAATATATATATTTTTTTATAATATT